>LR750867.1:96829-137157 GCA_902729485.2 Mus minutoides
TTTTTTTTTTTTTAAGATTTATTTTATTTATTATATGTAAGTACACTGTAGCTGTCTTCAGACACTCCAGAAGAGGGCGCCAGATCTCGTTACGGATGGTTGTGAGCCACCATGTGGATGCTGGGATTTGAACTTATCACCTTCGGAAGAGCAGTCGGGTGCTCTTACCCGCTGAGCCATCTCACCAGCCCCATAAATGCTTTCTTACAGCAAAGAAAAATAAAAAATATCCAGATGGGCGGTGGTGGCACAAGCCTTTAATCCCAGCACTTGGGAGGGAGTGCTCTCGGCAGGAGGATCTCTATGAGTTTAAGAGCAGCCTGGTCTACAGAGTGAGTTCCAAGATAGCCAAGGCTACAGAGAAACCTTCCCTGCCTCAGAAACAAAACAGAACAAAACACAAAGAAACAAAAAAGTAAATAAATAAGAAAAAATATCTATCACCTCCCTTTAAAAATCATAATCTCACCCTCTCATTTCTTTATCTCTAGTTTTTGGATACAGGGTTGGTGACATTAACTCCTGAGTTTCAAGTTAAAGTAGGGAAATGAGACACAGTGTCCATATATACCTACAAAACTCAGGTTCTTCTCAAAGTTACAACCTCACTGTCTCATACTTCTGAATGCTAAGAATATAGGCTAGGAATATAGGAGTATTGGTGGAAATTCTCATAAATGTAGAGGGAAATAAGAATAGGACACAACTTACCTCGCACCGATAGATAAAAAGCTGCAGGACTCTGAAGACACCACCCATCCTTCAGTTTCTGAGGATCTTTTCTCTGTAAGTTACAAGACAATCAACTTAGTAAACGGGAGCCAGGCAGTGGTGGCACACTGCCTTTAATCCCAGCACTTGGGAGGCAGAGGCAGGCCGATTTCTGAGTTCAAGGCCAGCCTGGTCTACAGAGTGAGTTCCAGGACATCCAGGGCTACACAGAGAAACCTTGTCTCGAAAAACCAAAAAAAAAAAAAACCCAAAAAACTTAGTAAATGGGTTCAGGACTTGTTTAGTGTTTGCTTCTTAGTCCTGGAACAGAAGCCAGGAGCCTTGCACAACCCAGGCAAGTACTGTATTAGTATTAATCAGCTGTATCTCCAGACCCCTCAAGTAATTTTTGTTTTTAAAAAAAGAGACGTTTAGGCCAGTGGATAGAAAGCAACAGAAGTTGATAATTGAAGTTGACCTCTGACCTCAAATCAACCTGTATGTATACATACATGTGCACACCTCCACCCTCTACATACATTTTTTAAAAATACCAAAGTCTAGTCTAGTGCTAAAGAGCGTGCTGTGAAATCACGAGGACCAGAGTTCAGATCCCAGGACCCACGTTGATAAGCCTGGCATCCTGCAATCCCCTGCTTCAGCTGCGAAGGTAGAGGCTGACAGAGGATGACGTCAGGCACCCGCTTCTAGCCACCTTAAGCAGCACAGGCACACACAGCCACATATAAAGCATGGATGCACTCACATAAAATTTTCTTTCTTCCCTACTTCTTCCTATCTATAAGCTTCCTGTAACCACAGTTTTGGAGGCTCAAACAAGAAAAAGGGGGAAAAAAGGCAAGGATCTGAAGACTCGACAATAGGAAGAAAGTAACTCTGAAAAGTATTATGAAAAGCTCATTACCTTTGTCATTTACATCAGAGACTGGCATAAGACGGCCGATGCAGAGAGGACGATTTCCATATGGGTCTCGCACAGCGTAAATGAAATCCCTGTGCATTATAACCAGAGAGTATGCTGCGGGCGCTTCGTTCATTAAGTTCTTAATTCTGGAATTACAAGGAACTGAATGAATCAGTGGCTATAAACACAGACAAGCGAAGCTCTCGTTGCAGAGCTGCAGCTATGGGCCAGTTCTAGAGTTACCTTGCTACCCAGTCTGGAGCATCATCTTTTTCTTGAGGAGGGGTGTATGCGAGTAACTGGGTAATCATTTCACTATCAGAGGACGTGGAAAGCCCAATACCATGTCGCAGAAGCTACAGGAGAGAGAAGTTTCTTCATTAGACCATTAGATGTCCCACTCCCCATCCAAAAGCACACAGTAATTAATAGAAACCAGGCATTCTACAAATACCCAGTTACAACCCCTGTGTCCCAGTAAGGGTATGTGTATACTCGTGGCAGCAGTCCACTGCTGGGAGCAATGAGAAGTTTCTAGAGCTAAGCAGAAAAAAAAAGTACCTTAGCAGATATAAAGGAGAACTTAAGTTTGAGGGTGAGTAGATTTGCAAATGGCTTGATCTGCAGTCTTTTCTACCTTCCTGATGAATAGGGCACACTCCTTCCTTAACAGTAGCAAAGGGTACCAATGCTGGTGGCGTAAATGAACACCCACACTTCTGACCATGGAGAGAAGCCAGGAATCAGCATTTTAAATGACTAATGTAGGAGATATTTAATAAGCACCTCAGGGACAGTTCCTCTCTGAACCATGTCAGCTAGTCCAAATATACAAGCAAGGATCCTCTCACCCTCTGGACAGCTGTCTAGGAGCTGTCCTTCCTGTACACTGTCCCTATACTGCAGCACAGCCACCAATTGGATCAGCTGGCTCATTTGATTAGCTCTGTGGCCTACTTAGGACCTTTCATTACGGGTCCAACAGGCTGGGTTAACTAAATGAAGAACAGAGTCCCTTGGGGCTTCTCATCGCAGGGACACCCAGGAACATTTAGAAGAAAGGTAAAGAGTTCTAAGTGGATGGTCAGGATCATAGGCTCCAGAAGACTCTATAAAGAACTGTGGGAAAGGGCAGAAGAGATGGCTCAGCAGCTACAAGCACCAGCTGCTCATAGAGGTCCAATTCCCAACACTAACATGGCAGCTCAAACAAAACCCCTGCGGCTTCAATAGCGACTAGGGATCTAATGCACCCTTCTTGTCTCCAGGGACACCATCATGCACATGGTACAAAACACATTCCCAGGCAGGCACAGGAACAGGAACAGGAACAGGCACAGGCACAGGCACAGGCACAGAGAACTGTGCAAAGTACTGAGAAGGAGAGAGACAGCAAGAGCTGTGGAGAAGCTGCCAAGACCTGCCCTGGAGGGGTTCCAAAATGCTGCCACAGCTCACTGGCTCTGGCTACCCAACACCCCCAACAGAGCTCAGGCCTGTAACACTAGATGCTGGGTCCCTGGCACGGAAAGCCCAGAGTGGTAACACTAGCAGTAGAGAGCCCTGACACCGTAGGCTCAAAACTTGTGACAGAAAGAGAGCTGCACTTTGTGTCTTCATGATCTCTATGTTTATAGAGCAAAGAATCCCTCCGCTTAAAAAAGGAAATCATACAAAATCATCTTTATCTAGCTGATGTGTTTAATTTGTACCTTCATGCTGACTTGCCATCTCACATGGGCACATAAATACTTCAATATCTGAAAGGCCTATCACCTAAGGATTTCAGACAAGGAATACTCAGGCTGTGCTCCACTTTCTTCTCCCATTTTCATGATATTGTTCATATAGGGGAAATGCCTACAATCCCAGCACTTGGGAGACCAAGGCAGGAGGACTGCCTTGAGTTTGAGGCTAGCTAGAGGTAGAGCTCTGATCTGGGCTACAGTAAGACTTGGTCACAAAAAAGAACCACATCACTGCCCTTGATACCTATGGGGGGTAGCGCCAGTCTCTTGCAAAACCAGCCTCTGCAGCTGCTTCCGCCCCTTATAGAAAGGGGTATGGCACTCAGGACACGGCTCAGTGGCACACTGCTTGCCTAGCTAGCACACATAAGGTCTTGGGTTCAACATCCAGAACCTCAAACAAACAAAAGGTGCTCAAAGACTATTTATATCAGTTTCCCACCAAGACAGGTTTCTCTGTGTAGCCCTGGCTGCCCTCAAACTCAGAGATCTGCCTGCCTTTTACCTCCCCAGGTGTTGGGAGTAAAGGAATGCACCACCCCCAACCCAGCCTCTTTATTTCTTACAGTAACTAACACAATGCAAACCACTGACAGGTTATTTAGGACATAACGAAGAAAGAGGTTATGCATGTTCAGAATAGACACAGTTTTCTACTTCCAAACGTATTTCTTTTTATCTACAATTGAGAGATCTGGAGAGCCAAAAAGTGCATGATGATTTCCGCCTCATCTGTCCTGGCACACAACCCACTGAAATAAGCATATTTTGTACAGTAATATAATAAGGCTAGGACTGGTGGCTAGATACTTCTTGATAGCCTCAGGACAGAGGGGAGCTACTGTGGAAAACAACCACATGACCAGAGGGCTACATTCAGCCTTAGACCAAACCTCCAAAGAGGGTACAGGGGTCAAAGGTCTGGATGACCACCAAAGGCTAATCATTTAGGCAGACGTATGTGTATGTGTCCGTAGGACCTAAAAGGACCAGCTTCATGGATCTTCTGGGTGCTGGAACGGTGGAGAGTGAAGTCCTACAGGCAGCAGCCCCATGCCACCTCCTCCACAAGCCCATCCCCATCTCATCACCTGTTCCGAAGCCTTCATAGTGTCTCCAACATGCACAAATTAAACATTTTCCTGAGTTCTGTGAACCACTGTGCTACCCGATGACTGAAATCAAGGAGGGATGTAGGAAAATCAATGTACAGCTGTGGGCCCTCAAGTGCTCAAGGCCTACACACAGGATGGGCATCTGAATGAGAGATAGCCTTATGGAATTAACACAGGGGTCCTGAGGTAGGAGACCGGAGGGAGAATGGAAAGCACAGGACACGTTTTGTCACAGCAATATGGCCGCGCCGAGTCTTGACACGGGCAACAGTGCTTCTTCAGTTTTCCTCTGTCACAGACTCTGAGCATAGAACAGGGTCATAAGGAGCTGCTTACAGTAACCCTTTGGCTGTTGACTGTAACCATACACCAACATTCCAAATCACAAAGTGGCACTGCTTCCAATCACTTGGGGAGTACAAGAATCTGGATTTAGAGCAAGCGGGCCAGGCAATTCTGATGCAATGGCTCTGTGCAGGGAGGTAACAATGGCAGTAACTAAAAGATGCCCTTTGTCAGAGATCTTCAACTTCCTTTCCTTAACTCTCAAAAAGGAGCTCTTAAAAACCAACTTACCTTCTTCCGCAACCGAGCCGCGTTCACCAGTTCCCCGTTATGGGCCACAGCTATTTTCCCATGAAGTGTCTCAACAACGAATGGCTGGCAGTTTTCCAGCTCACACTTCCCGGTGGTGGCGTACCTCGTATGTCCGATTCCAAGGTTTGAGACGTACAATTTCTTTAAATTGTCTTCGGTAAAAACATGGTTTACAAGACCCATTCCCTTGAGAAGTCAAAGTAAAAGTAGATTTTAGAGAAAAAACAGAAGCTAGGATTTCGAAGAAAACAAGACCTTCCCTGGGCAACACAAATTAGACACGTTCTGTTTCTGTGCTCCAAAATTTGAATGAATTCACCTTGGGACAGGGAAGTGTGAGACAGGGTTTCTCTATGTAGCCTTGAATGTCCTCAGAGATTAGCCTGCCTCTGCCTCCCACTTCTGAGTTCTTGGGGGTGAAGGGAAATGAGTGCTACAACTGCCCAGGTGAATGAATTCACCTTAAAAATGCATTCAGGCCGGGCGTGGTGGCGCACGCCTTTAATCCCAGTACTCAGGAGGCAGAGGCAGGCGGATCTCTGAGTTCGAGGCCAGCCTGGTCTACAAAGTGAGTTCCAGGACAGCCAGGGCTATATAGAAAAACCCTGTCTCGAAAAAAACCAAAAAAAAAAAAAAAGCATTCAGGATATTCACATCATTAGTTTAGGGTTGTCACAACACTGAAACACTTCTATCTTATGACAGATAGTTAGCAATAAGATTTTATTACTAGGCAATGAAATCTGTCATATATAAATTGAAATTGGCATTGAAAAAAAAAAAGCATCTTAAAACATTTAAATAGAGGACCTCCTGGTTTGAATGAACCAGCTTAGCAAAAGATCACCAGGAAAGAAATGCATCCTACTTTGACAAATGTAAAGACACACCGTTGGAAGCAGATCTATCCAATATGGCTTCTAGTTATAAATTTATTTACACTCCCATGTCTATTTATTTACTTACTTGCTTACTTACTTAGAAACAGGGTCTTACTACATAGACCAGACTAGCCTCAAACTCAGATCCACCTGCTTCTGCACCTCAAGTCCTGACCATGGCCAACCTCTACCCCTCAGACATTTCAAACCAGCTGGCAACAGTTATGTCCAGCATCAGTGTCTTTCATGTTCAGACTTACCTTATGCACCCTGAATTTAGGCACTGTACTCCCATCGCTGGTCACAATACCAGCGCTCTCCTGACCTCTGTGAACAAAATAAATGTATCATCTGTTAAATTAGACCAATTGATAAGCTTCCTGCAGAGCTTTATCTCGCATACCTTTCCCAAAAGAACCCATAAGCTGAGGCCCACATGTTAAATGAAACTGACACTGGCCTCACATCTCTGGACTTGATAACTGGATAGTGTCATCTAATTCTGACTGACATGCCAGGTCTTTCAGTCACCAGTATTGACGTGACTCGTCTGATCTGGCTTTCACAGCAAGCCTGTGAAATCGGAACTATGATTATGATTCAGGGAGAAATGCAAAGAAAATGAAGTAACATAACAAATGGGCAGATGACAGTTTGTACTGTGGATTCAGAACAGATAACCCAACTCCAGAATTTGGATATATAATGCCTATAACCTGCCTCTGAATAAAGCCTCAACCGGTGAAGTATGTAGATAGCAATATTATAGAAGGCAAGAATACTTAGTTGCATATACTAAAACTGGACATGACATCAAGTAAAATTTTCTGAGGCAAGGTCTCACATCATGGGCGCCTCTTGCTCTAACCTCCACTGTGCCGGGATAATGGCTGCTCATCACAACACCCTGCTAATGTTTTTGTCTCTTGCTGTTTATACTTTCCAAACTTCCTCCAACAAATCAATCCCCACCTTCCTTGTGTGGTAAAAGATTTCTCTATGTAGCCTGGCTGTCCAGGAGCTATGTAAATGAGGATGGTCTCAAGCTGAGAGAGATCTGCAGGTCCCTACCTCCTTAATGCTGGGATCAAAGGCAAGCACCCCCCCCCCAAGCATGATACAAGCCTTCAAGTGATTATTAGCTATAAACCTCAGTCAAAACAATGCTTTTGCAAATGTTTTCCCTTTTGCTTTTCTGTTTGGGTGTTTTGTATACATGTATGTATATGCCCCATGTGGGTGCCAGGTATCCCCAAAGAGGCCAGAATAGGGTGTCAGATCCCCTAGAGCTGGAGTTACAGACATCTATCTGTAAGCTGCTACATGGATGCTGGGAACAGAGCCTGGGTCCCCCTCCCTTGCAAGAATAAGTGCTCTTAACCACTAAGCTATCAATTTAGTTCAAATGCAATGCTTTTTAAATACAGAGCTATTCATATTTGCTATAAACCTTAAAAAAAAATCCCCACAGCTACTGCCAACCATTTCCAAGTAATTAAAAAAAAAAACCCAATAACACATTCAATGATGCCAAAAATTATAAAAGAAAAGAAAGAGACTCTCTGCCCCGCCCCCCACCAAGTACTTTTCATCCCCTTTGTCCCAAGGTTAATTTTTAGCAATCATTTAGGTCCAGGCTTCTGTAACCACAGAGCCTGCTTATTTGGCAGATCCTCAAGTTACTCCCTTAGGCAGCTTGAACCAGTTAAACTACACCCTCTCAAGCTCTTAGGAGCTCATTGACAACCAGCCCTCTGGTTTCCTAGGAAACAAAAACATGAGCTAGAAATAGCAAATCACTTCCAGGTCACTTTAAACATGGAGAGTGGACCTGGAAAACACTGGACCGAGGAGGAGGTCAAAGCTTTACTAAGTGTCTGGGCAGAAAGAAATATACGAAAAGAACTTTACCGAACGCTGAGAAATAAAGAAATCTTTATTTACGTTGCTAAAAGGCTACGATCACTAGGCGTATACAGAGACTGGAAGCAGTGCCGGGCAAAGTATAAAAATCTCAAGTACGAGTACAGGACAGTTAAGCATGCCCACAGGTCAGGAGACAGCTCGAAGACGATGAAGTTCTTCCATGCTCTGGACGCAATCCTGCAGTCTGAAGCGACCTCACAGGTAACAGAGGACAAGGACTGTAACAGCAAGTGCCTGGCAACCCTGAGCCCAGTTACCGCCCCAGAGATCGCCCAAGGTAAAAAGAAAAACGCCATTCTTTTGTCTGTCACTGCGCTTACAATTTCTGAATACATATGATGAATGTAACCTGAAATATCAAGATTTAAAAAAACAAAACAACAACCCAACATACTATTTGGCAATTTCCAAACCATCACTTCTTACATCCCAACACAGCAAAGACATATTAAAACAGCACTAAACTGCTCTACTAACTACTGCTGGGTTGACATGCCTGAAACACAGACAGGTCTGAATACTTTAGGATATATTTTTATACCCTTAGCAAAAGGGAAAATATCAAATAATGCTGTCCGGCTACTGTTATTCACAGAGTTTCAAACAAGACCAAATTTCTCATCTAATATCCCCACTTCTTAAATGGATAAAAAGACCCCCCACTCCTAAAAAAAAATCTGTAATGGAGCCCCCAGGAACTAGGGCTCTTCCAGGAAATTGAATGCTAGGAATAAAAAAACAGGCAGCCTGCAGGACCTTGTGTGACAAAGACCTTCCTCTTTCCCATCAAGGCGACACCGCCACAGGCAAGGTCAATAGATGGAGATTTCCCTCCAGCTATGGTCTGGACTAAACAAGGCCATTTCCCATTTCGTCACTGTCTCAGTGCACACACAGCCAGGCTCTCTGCCTGGAGATCCATCAAGAGAACTTGGTGAAGCAGCCAGGGGACAGTAGCTGGCGTCATCTTTAGTAACGATGATTCTGGAGCGCTGTTCTGACAGTTCTCTTTTCCCCTTTGGCTAGTGTCTGCAGCCCTTTGCCACCTGCTTGCTTTTACTTTGTTTTTTAAGGAAATATTAACTTCTAAAACTGACCACCCCATCCCCCACCTTCTGCAGTTCTGAGGAAAGAATGGCCTTGGGCTTGCTGACCAAGTGCAGCCACACACCTCCACAGGCCATCCTGTTAGCTCTCGCCCGCTGGATAGTCTAGTTTGTAAGTGGAGATAAGATGGTTCCCTTCCTTTTCTTCCTTCTCTCTCCCCTCCTCCCTTTTTTTCTTTCACAGTGCTAGAAATCATCTCTACACTCCCGACTGCCCTACTGACACTTTTACAACTATCCACTTCTGTAAATGACAACTCAGGCCAGTGGCATCTCACACAAGGCTCATGTTCTCATAACCAAAAGCATCAGGATACTATTCCCACCATGGTCAAGATCCCACTGTCTCTCCTTGCTTTATACAAATGTGCCCCGAACAGTAAGCGTTCCAGCTTAACACCTCTAGGTTGTCCGGCACGTGTGCCACTTTCCCACTGAACTTTCAGCTGGGCCCCTTAAATGTTAGTTAATAAACCAGTCCCTGAAGAGATTAATGGATGTTTGTTCTCCTCCAAAATGTTAAAAACAAACAAACAAAATTTACATAATTACAAAGTAAGAAAGAAGTAAAGTGGGATTTTTGGAACAAATCTTAAAATAGATGAAGTTTTCTAAAAGCCAATATGCAATCTCAGATCACAGAAGGTAGGTTTTCACACCAACTGCATAAAACAGTAAATCTGAAAGTGGCAGTCAAAAAATCCTTAGAGGTGGGTGAGATCTTCTGTGAAATATCACGAAGTCCTTTAAAAATAAATGTAGTTCAATGGACAGAGACACAATTCACACAAACAGGTAAGATTTGAAAGGAGCTGAACCAGTTCTCCACCAGGAGCCAGGAATCTAAGTTGTAAGTCAGCTTCTGTGATGGAACCCTGAAGCAGCCAAGCACACACACTTTTGCCTAAAATGGGAGGACTGGGCAAGGCAGCCTGGAGGATCTCTAAACCCTACTTTCCTAAAGGGTTTATTTGTGGCTTAAATGACGCAAACGCCAAGAGGGAAAAGCAGTTCGGACAGAAAACTTTCAAGGAAGTAGAACAAGTATGTTAGGTATTTCTGCAGCTATTTCCATTAAAAGGGAAAAGTTAGCTATCTACAGATAAAGTCGCCCACAGGTGGAGTCACTGCCCAGAGGGATGGGTGGAAATTAAGATTTAGAAATTTAAATAGTGGCACGCCTTTAATCCCAGCACTCCGGAGGCAGAGGCAGGCGGATTTCTGAGTTCGAAGCCAGCCTGGTCTACAGAGTGAGTTCCAGGACAGCAGGGCTACACAGAGAAACCCTGTCTCGAAAAATGAAGAAAAAAAAAAGAGAAATTTATATAGGGTCAATACCTACCAGGGACCTAAGTCAAAAGGTGCTCAAAGTCGAGGGATCTAAAAGCAAAGAATAAGACAGAGTACTAGTGACTTTAAAGTCAAACTCTGAAAGGGAATAAAATAAAATACACAGATCTCCTTATGTTCCTACAGTCACTGCTGGAGAAGTCACTAGAGAGGGTTCAGTAAGCAATATATCAGAAGACAGCTTTTCAGATGTAAAACAATGTCGACACAGGTAAAATGCTGTTTACAAGTGTAAGACAAAATAAGATGTTATTATAGGGTACTGCTATAAATAAACTTAATTATTCTACCTCAGTTCCCAGAAAATTCTTGTATTGAAGCCCTAACTCCCATGGTATTTGTGGGAATGGCTCTGGAGAACAATTGTGTTTAGTTAGATGTGGTCATGGGGGGAGGGGGACCCTCATGATGTTTTACAAGAACCTAAGATGCTACTTAAGATGGAAGATTATGTAAACTGTTGAGTAACACTCATATTTATGAAATATATGAATGGAAGGGGAAATTAACAAGCATAAGGTAACTTTCTGTTGGCTGTTCTAAAAATGTAGAAGGAACAGTGTCAACAGATTTAAAATCTATCACTGGTCTCCAGCACCAGAAATGCTAAGACGGGGACAGGACAAATCTGCTGGGTGAGGCGATGCCTGCGGACTGTGAGAACCACTGCTCTGTGGTAAAGGATAGGAAGGTGGAGAGAGCCAGCTTTCCACCTGATGGTTCACCTCTTGCACTCAAACCACAGGGCTGCAGGAGAAAGGCCAGTGATGACTTGCAAGCTGAGCCATACAATCTAGGAGCCTTTCTTCTCTGCTTTACTAATAGACAAGCCGCTGTGTGCTTCACGGGTTTTCGGGAGGGAGAATGTCATTACTTAACAATCAGACTACACTTCTTAGCAAGAAAGAGTCCCATGGGGGGGGGGGGGGATCAGGTGCAGTTGGAACTGAGAGTAGAGTTCAGAGTTAGAATGTCTGACTGGCTACTACTTTTAAGAGACCCGGACAGAATTCTCTTGTTATCTCAAACCGAAATATCGGCGTCCATGAAGGAAGCACTCCCAATTCTCCTCACAGTGCGGTAGTCAAAGCTTTGTTCTGTTCTCAGTGTGATTACTCAGGTATGCAGTATCACAGATGATTTATCTCTTATTTAGCATCAAGTCTTCAGCTTCCTGTATGCGGTAGGACAAACCTGTGCTCTAATCTGCATGGTAATTCACCTGTCAGGGATCTTTTGGGTTCATCCTTTGGCTATTTTGAACAATGCTACTATCAAGAACAAAACAACACAAAGGCCATGGTTCCAGCTTCAATTCTTGAGGGGGTGGGGGGCAGGAAGGAGCAGAGAGTGAAAACTCCTAGGCCACAGTAATGTGTTTAATGTTTATAAAGGAACTTGCATATACTGTTTATCCAGAGCAAGTACCTGACTCTGTGGTGAACCTGTTCTCAACTCTGGGCTATAAAAGTGTTGCAGTTACTGAGCCATTCTATCTTTCCACTCCAATCCTAAAAGTCTACAGAGCTACAGTGATATAAACAGATGCCCAGGCTTGCACTATGCCTGGAAATCACTTGGCACTAAAACCCAGCAAATTTTGAGATGAGTACCCATTACTCAACACTGCCAAGTTACCCCTCTCCTCCCTCCCTTTGGCTGCTCTACACCAGTAATGGTTAAGGCCACTTACTAGTTTATCAAGATAACCTCCCCCGCCACCGATTTCATTAAAGTACCCGAGAATAATCATACTCTCCTCCTTGTCTGAGCTTTTATATGTAAGAAAAATTTAAAATCAAGTTTTTCGTGGGTGGGAAAAGTTATTTATCTCTCTTCAAAAGGCTGTGGCAACAACCTATTCTCCTAGCATATGCGGAAGGCTCTGGTACAGTAACCAGGTACAGCTGGCCATAACTTAATATGTTTTGCAATAAGAAAATCTGTCCTTGAGGTGGTTCCAAGGGACATTTGCTATGCAAAAGGCAGCATGGAAACCTGTAGTATCCTGACAAAGGCATGTTCAGGTTTGCCCAGGTCAAGTCAGTAATGCAACACATTGCCTTTATTTTATAATGTAAACAAGATGGTTTTTAAAATTTCGAGCTTTGACGAATTTCTTCACACACTGGAAAATGAACATCCACATACATAGGCAGAGAAATCTTTCCTCAAATATTTGAAATGCCATGTACCTAAGCTAGAAAAACATTAATAAGAAACAGTTGAATAGCCGGGCATGGTGGCAGCACTTGGGAGGCAGAGGCAGGTAGATTTCTGAGTTCGAGGCCGGCTTGGTCTACAAAGAGAGTTCCAGGACAGCCAGGGCGATACAGAGAAACCCTGTCTCAAAAAACCAAAAAAGAAAAGAAACAGTTGAATATATTTGAGAAATCGATGTACTTTATTTATAAGCTAAGGCTCTTGTGGTAAGGTTACTTTATTAACACTAGAAAACAAGTGCATTTCCAGTGTACAGGTTCTAGTTAATTAATAGAGGGCCTAATTAAATGTGTTTGTTTATAGAGGTCTCCCGTAGTTCAGATGGGCCTCTAGCCACCTATGTAGCTGAGGCTAACTTTGGACTTTTGATCCATCTCATTACCCACAGGGTATGCACAATGTTTTCCCACATTTTTGTACACTCACTTGGAGGTGACTTTTATTTGAACACCCCAAGTTCAGCGCTACCATGCTATCTAGAGCTTCTAAAGGTTAGGTGCTTTGTTGAGAAAAGACATCAGATAACCTTCATTGAGACATGCCTTATAGTCGCTGTTGGCAGTGAATTCAATGTTAATGAATTTACATTAAGCAGAAATGCACAAGAGTTATATATTGATCTATGGCAAAAAGTATCCTAACCAGAGTCTTCCAGGAGCCTAACTGTATATTCCCAGTGGAATTAGTAAAAATGAGAATTTCGGGGTGTGGGTAGCACATGCTTTTACTTCCAACACTCAGGAGACAGAAGCAAGTCGGATGTCTTGAGCTCCAGGCCAGCCTGGTCAACAAAGCAAGTTAGTTCCAGGCCAGCCAAGGCTACGTAGAGAGAGACGCTGTCTCAAAGGGAGGAGAGAAGGACTAAACTGTGGCTTATTGAGTAGCTCTACATGACTCCGGAATGTAGTCTATCATTTGAGGTCTGATGTTGCCATAGCCTATGCTTCACCTTGGTCTCACTGTGCAAATATGTCATTAACAAGGCTCTGCGCTCTGGCCTGAGGAAGCTCTCCTCATATCCATTATTGCACATACTTACATGCCTTTAATTCCAGCTCTCGAGATGCATAAGCAGATGAATCTTTGAGTTTGAGTTTAGCCTAGACTAACAGTGAATTGCAGGACACCCAGGGCTCTTCTGGGGGGAATACAGACTACTGTTTCAACATGAAAACTGCTAAAGCTACTAAAGTGGTCTCCTGCCTTCATACGAACTCAGGAGCATCCTTGTTCTTAGGTGCTAAACAAACAGACTTGGTCTGAAAATACCATCCCAGTTCTAAGCTCAGCACACTGCTTTGTAGTTTAATGCAAAATACTTGAAGATGCTGAAGGAGGCAACTCCAACATGGCCGTCTTAAAACGTGGTTGACACATACATGTCCTCAGTCTCAAGGTTATGTTTTGGAAGACAGAATTTTGCCGATAGTGGGGCTCAGCACAACCTTCAACTAAAGAACAGATCACACATACACCTTAACAACACACGATCCAGGAGCTGGAAGGCATTGGTCTGAAAATGAGGTCAAAACACTGATACACATTTGGCCTGATTTAAAAAAAAATTCAAGCAAATGTTTGACTAGACCACCAGAAACAAAGACATCCTGGAGGAAACCGCCCAGAGACCTATCCAGTTTGGGATAGACAGACTGGAAACAACGCTATGCCACTACATATAAAAATCCAAAACATGAATACAGAGTTTTACAAAAGACAAATGATAGCCCTCAGAGAAAACAGAGATTTCATGATGAAACTGACTGCACCCTAAAAAGCAGGACTCTTGGAGTTCCCAAACACAAACATGGTATCCCTAGCAACAATTTTAACCTAAGAACTTTCCTCTTTATATATCAAGAAAAAAAAAGTCTTGTAAGAATAAAGTCTATATACCACCTGACTATAATTATTAGAAAAATATATTTCTAACTTCAATTTCTTTCTAAGCCTTGACCAAAATACTCCTAATTCTTCAACTCATTAATTTTCCTAATCACTTCAGTATTTCTGGTTTAATATACTTGAAAGCTAACACATACCACGAGGGGTCACACACTGACCTTATGTTTAAAAACTACCTGAAGGTCATTTTGGAAGCTGTGGAACTGGGAGCAACAAGAGAAAACCACAGAAAGATCAGGAAGACTGTAAGAGCCTGAAAAGTGCTAGGCTTTTTTTTTCCCTGTGAAAAACTTTTGTTGCATTTTCATGATAACCTAGATATTTAGCCCTATCCCTGACAAACTAGATTAAATACAATGTTTGTGAACTGAGAGTAGAGAATGCTGGGAAATTAGTTCACAGCTCATTAAAAGTAAGAGGAACTCAAAAAGTCACTGGATGCATTCCCAGTCAGGTAACTGCAATAACCATGCCCTTCAAAGTGCACTTACAGAAAAGGAATGAGGCCCACAAATTAAAAAGCTATAAAATGTGGTTTTCTCAAAGGGTAGGTAATAAGTATACTGCTTTAATAACTATGAAGATAAGCCAAACTCTGAAGTCTTAAATTAAAATCCAGATGTTACAACTCATTTCCTTGTACTTGGAAGGCTGTGGAGAGACCACAGTAAAGCAGAGGTCATCATAGGATACATAAGAGAGCTCCAGGCCAGCCTGGGATAGAGGCCCCACTCACTCAGAAAGTGAAAATGCGAGCCAACCAGATACAAGAAGAGGAAGCATAAAGAAACCCAAATATGTAGTATTCAAGTTCCTTATATAAAAAGGCTCAGTATCTGTATATAAGCTACATATATCCTCCTGGATATTTGAAACCATCTCTTAATTGCTGCTAATAGCTAATATAATTAACTGCTATAAAGTCACACTATTGTTTAAAGAGCAACAGCAAGAAAGTCTTTTTGTTGTTCAGTACAGCTAGTTAAAAAAAAGCAACTCAGTATTTATGGATTGAAACTATGGATACAGAATGCATGTGGACAGATGGCTGACTGTATACAGGAATGTGCATAAGACTGAAGACAGGACAAACTGAGTTCTAGTCTCTGCATCTATTAGACAGCAAGCTCATGTGACCGTCACCCAAATCAATACTCAGGAGGCTAAGAAGGATAAAAAATTCAAAGCCAGCCTGGGTTACACAGTATGTAAAACAACAAAAAATAAACGAGACCAGCAAAATTATAATCCTAGATCCCCCAACTCCCCAAACCTGCTAGCTTTTAGCTCCACCCCCCAAAAGGCCATCATTAACCAATCATGAATTAACCTAAGGTTCATGATTTTTTTTTCTTAGTGTGAACTTTAAATGTCAAGTTCTTCTCATGGATCGGTGTCTATGAGATCCAAGTCTAACTGTGTTTCTGTTAGGAATGTTGTTGTGTGCTACTCTGGAACAGTCTATTGCATGAGTATGCAGCTCATCACACACACACACACACACACACACACACACACACACACACACCCCACCCACTTCATTCTACTATATTATTCCAGCTTTTCTCCAGCCATTATGAATAACTGCATGTCTGTCGATGAACATCTGTATGAAATTCCACTGAGTGCATCCCCGAGTATGGGCTAGAACGGTAGGCCATACTTCTATTCTGAGCACTCTTCTAAACAGTTTATATAAAAGAATTTAGTGCATACAAGTTAAGACATAGCTATGATCATCACAGCCAATTTAAAATGCGGAAACTGGGTCCTAGTGAATCTTGTGATTCTGAACTATCGAGTTACACACATCTGTGAGGGCAGGGGCCATGTTTGCCTCCTGTTCCCTATTCAAAGTGTCCTGTTTGCACCTAGGAAGAACTCAAGGAAGCCCAGCTTTGTGCTGTAGGACAACAGAGGACATGGGTTGTATATGTGAGAGGAATCCTGGAAGATTATAGAGCAGCAGGAAGCTATAGCTTAGTGATGTTTACCATAAAGCACCCTAGGACAAAATCTTACCCATCTGGTCATGTAGGAGAAAAGAAGGCCACGCTGCCAGTCATTGAAAAGTACAGCACAGTCACGGAGCAGCACATGGCACCTGATAACGGTAGCAGGCGCCTGCTAGTGGATTCTGTATTTGCTAGACTGTCCTTTTCATCATCATTTTAGTGCGTCACTATTTATAGAGGCTCCCATGACGTGAAGCAAACTGTGCTATGTTACCCTGGCAGCAGCCTCCTACATTGAATGTTTACTGAGTCTCTGGATTGAACCAAGATACCTTGTTGAGTGACTGACCTGCATAGCAACAAAATGACCTAACGATGCATTTCCTGTAATACATATCCCTGTCCTTAGGTGACCTGTAACAGCATTGAAGGGTAGAAGAAACGCAACTCAACCCCCAACTCTTGTAATTCAAGTAAGGTGAAAATCTTGTAGTACCACTTTTTTAATTTATAAAATGTAGTCAGTTGAGTTGGCCCACCTTTAACCTCCAGTGAAGGTCATACAAAGAGATTGCTACTGGCTTAGTCCACAAAAGTACTTACCTGCAGCCTAAAAGATAACAAAACAGATCCAGACATTTATGAGGGCTGCCAAGACTAAGCTGGTGTTTTAGCGGCCTTGTTAACACCAGCATCCTTAACCTTAGCACCCCAAAAGTTCAACTTCCTACTGCACTGTGTTCCTCAACACACTTCAGGAACAGGCCTTGGATACTTGCCTTAGAGGCTGTCTGAGCGCCCCCCTCCCTACTGAGTGCTTTTCTGGTGGTGTTTCTTTACAGAAACAATGTCTACACCTGTCAGGAAAACATCTCCTGAGACCACTGCAAACTGGTTTCCTCAAATCTTAACAGAACTGGAAGGTTCTACTGGATGTTTCTTCCATCAGGACCCTTACCTCCACCAGGTAAGTTTCACACATGTTGAGAAGTATAAAAATATGTAGTATAAGCCATTGGTTTTCATTTCTGTTCTAGAACAGGACTGCTCACGGACAGAGGACATGCTCATTTCCTAACTAACAAAAATCAATCATCTTTTTTCCTTTACTATAACAAAATCCAGGAGAAGCTAGGTACTTTGTACTTTTTTGGTTTGGGTTTTCTTTCAGTTTTTGAGACAGGGTTTGTCTGCCTGGCTGGACTGGAACTCGCTCTGAAGACTAAATGGACCTCCATTCAAGAGCTCCACCTGCCTCTGCCTCCTGAGCGCTGGGATGGCTGCTGTGCGGCATCAATTGCCGTGCCCAGCCTAGGTACCTTTTCTCTTTTAAAAGGTTATTTTGGCCAGTCTGGGAGGCTGAAAATTTGTTTGGGGAAGTCCCTTTAGTCCAGCTTCTGGTGAGAACCTCAGTGTGTGTGACCTCACCATAAAGGTCAAGTGTAATGGGGAGGGAGGGAGGGAGGGAGGGAAGGAGGGAGGATGAATAGCTGGAATCCCAGGGTCAGGCTCAACCTTTTATAGCAGCTTGCTATCTGAGAGCTAACTTAGGGAGACCACTGTTAGTTCACGATGCCCAACCGCTCAGCTTCCTGTAAACTCCATCTCTGAAGATACCACTAGAGTATTACCACACTGAGCAACCCCCCCTCCACCTTTGGAGAATAAGCCATATCCACACTACACAAAGAACCTTCAGGCGGCTGACTCATGGGATAGGTCTAGCAATTCCCTTTTAAAGAGGAATTTTAAATAAATAGGTCCAATGTGCTCTACACTCCATAAGATGTGATGGTGACTTAAAGATCAAAGTGAGGGATCAGAGAAGTCTAAGTTTGTTCAGAACTCTGCAAATGACTAGACCCGCTGTTTGCAAGCCCACACAGTACCTGGTGATTTTTATGACTCTTATATGAGCGCATCTTCATGTGAGATGTGAAAAAAATAGAGGCTTCTACCATAAGCCACGCCTCTCTGTATTGGTTTTTTCCAGATTGGTGTTTCCTCTCTGTGTATTCCTGGCTGTTCTAGAGCTCAGAGATCCTCCCGCTTCTGGCTCCTGAGTGCTAGGATTAAAGGAATGTGGCGCCACCTCCACCCAACTCTAGCATACCTCTCTTTTGAAGAAAGTGTCTATAATACTACTATATACTTACCTATGATCACCTCTCTAGGATTCAGGTTTTAATATTCACATGCATACATTCATCAGTGCAGTGTACACTCATTAGTTTTTGGGTGTGTTACTTGGTAGACAGTGCGTGCTTACTCCATGTGAGGCCCCCGTGCCACCCTGAGCACATCACCCCTCAAAATGTGCTCTTACCCTTCTTTGGCCCTGACCTACTGTTTTAGGATAACAGGCAATTATTATATTCCCTAAGCATAATGGCATGGTGTTCTACTTGTTTCCCAATTAAAATTAATTCTACTAAATGATAAAGCAGTTTCTCTAATTTAAAATCTTGCATTGCCTAGATTTGTACTGAGATCTAAGTAAATCTTAATGACATTCTTATTCAGGAAAAACCGTATGTTGCTTGGTAGTATGTTTGTTCCCAAGAAACTAGCTTATCACTGCTGTTCAAAAGAAAAAAACAATCCCAGCAGTGGTGGTGCACGCCTTTAATCCCAGCACTTGCGAGGCAGAGGCTGGCGGATTTCTGAGCTCAAGGCCAGCCTGGTCGGTCTACAGAGTGAGTTCCAGGACACCTAGGGCTACACAGAGAAACTGTCTCAATAAACAAAAACAAGAAAGAAAGAAAGAAAGAAAGAAAGAAAGAAAGAAAGAAAGAAAGAAAACCAAAACAACCCACATTCATATTTTCAACAGTAGTCTCCTACCAAAGGCTTGCTTGGTTTAGTTAAATAGTTATCCTAAGAAAGTCAATCTCTTTTGGTAGACTAGTCTTGCCATGTTTGCCAGGGCTGAGATTACGAACTCTACTATAAAATACAATCCATTGATACCACTAAAACATCTTATCTTTATTGTCCTTACCTTATCTAATCCTATAGCTTTCTCATATAAAAGCAAGTATAGGGCTGGGCAGTGGTGGCACACGCCTTTAATCCCAGCACTGGGGAAGCAGAGGCAGGTGGATTTCTGAGTTGGAGGCCAACTCAGTTCCAGGACAGCCAGAGTTACAGAGAAACTGTCTCCAAAAACAAACAAACAAACAAACAAACAAACACAAAACACAAAGCAAAAAATCAAGTATAGGAAACACAATAACATAGTAACAGGTCACTAAGAATAAGTTGTAGTTGTTTGTTTGTTTGTTTGAGACAGGGCCTCATTGTAGCTATGGCAGGCCTGGGATTTGTTATGTCCGAGATCAGTTTGCCTCTGCAGAGCTCTCCAGAACTATGAGCTAGAGGCATGCATCACTGCACCAAGCAATTAATTAAAAAAAAAAAAGCAATTTGTAATTAATTAAAAAAACTCAACCCCCCCAAAGCCCACATATAGCCCCCTACACCATATACATACACACATACACTCTCAAAACATTTTTTTTTGGGGGGGGGGGAGTTCAAACAGGGTTTCTCTGTATAGCCCTGGCTGGCCTGGAACCCACTCTGTAGACCTGGCTGGCCTTGAACTCAGAAATACGCCTGCCTCTCTCTGCCTTTCGAAGTGCTGGTATTAAAGGTGAGTGCCACCACCACGAGGCCCCAGATACTTTTTAAAACAAAGTATGCAGAATGTGAAATAAGACTCTGAAAATTGCAAGACAATGTCTAGGCTAAGTCTGATAAGGGAAGGATAATCATTGGTGATGCATGTGGCACCCACATTGATAAGGGTTACTGCCCAGCTCTGCTCTAGACATTGCTGCTACTGTATTGTAAAACTCCATGACAGAATCGTTTTGGAAGACAGACAAAACCCCAATTTGTATTATTTCCATAAACAGATTTATACAAACTGCCAGTGAAGTCATGAAACAAATTATGGAGGTAAAGGTCTTTTTTGCTTTGTTTACCCCAAAGGCATCTCCCAATTTCCCATAGCTATAACTACTTTCAAACTCACGATCTCCAAACCTCTAACTGCTTTCAGGCTGACAATCTGCTCAATAGCTCTGCCCTTGCAAACAAAGCTTTGGCAAGCTGGAGGCCCCGTGCAAAAAACAACAAACAAACAAAAAAACCTTCAAGTGTTGCAGGACCTTCAGCAGCACCACCCTGCAGAAGCTTATCTCTAGAATAGTTCTAGTTTCAAGGAGATCTGAGCGATCCCTTCCCAACCTGGTTAGTGTAGGCAAACTCCAGCGTAACTAACCGCCGGCGAGAGATGCACATTCTTGGGAGTTAACCAGTAAAGAGCATTCGGGAGCAATGCGACAGGCTAAGTTAATGTCTATGCAGGCAAAGCGTACCCCACCCCCACTTGGTCAATATCCTGCGTAGGTACTTGTCCTGATTCCCGAGATCCACCCTCCTAGCTCTGATCCCCCTTCCCAGTCCAGATCCACCCTCCTAGTCTCGCGTTCCGCGTCGCACAGAGCTGGGGCAGCGGCTCGTGGAACTGTGCAAATACTAGCCACTCCACCCCCACCCCTCCATCCTGTTGCTCACCGGTGCTGTAGCCCCACGAGTCCCAGAGTGATCACATGCGGCACATCTAGCTGCGTGGGCCACTCTCCAGAAGCGATGCACCCGAACACACCACATTCCTCGCGGATCCCCAACTCCTCCAGCTCCATGGCGCCTCGGAAAGCACGTGGAGGGACCGGCTGCCGCGGCGTGGTCCAAGCACCAACCAGCTGTCCGCTCGGCTATCGAACGCCTCAAGAGGCTCGCGCTACGGACTGCCTCCTTCCCCGGCGGGCTAGGGTACTCGCTACTGCGGCGGCGCGCTTCACAGAAGGGGCGTGGCCAGTTCGGCCTCCGGCTCTCCGCCAATCAGCTATGGCGCGGGCGGGGACAGAGCACAGGGGCCGACTTCAGACTCGCTGCTTCCCCCTGCACGTGGGAGGCTCCGTTATTTTCCCGCGCCCAAGGCGTAGGTGATGAGAGTGGCGCAGTCAATCGCGTGGGTCCCCTCAGAAAACCCGAGCCATGCGTGCCCGCCTGGTCTCACGCCGTCCCCCGGCCGTCCGCACTTGGTCCGCTCCAACCCAGAAACCTCTCCGGCCAGCAGGGGCCTGGCCGCCTGCGCGCCACTTTTGGCTGCCTGCGGGGAGGGGCCGCCCGGAAGCGGGGTCGCGTCAGCGCGCCTGCGCGGCGGGAAGCCTGGGGACGCGACTCCAGCCCCGAGCACAGCCAGCCCGGTACTTCGGGTTCGCCGGTGGGCTGCGCGGCTGGGAGTTTTAATAGCCGCCGCGCTAGGGCTTGTCCTTGAGCCTGCGCCTCCCCTTCCCGCCCTCTAATCCTGCGATCGCTCTTGTTTTCCAGAGCGCTGCCCCTTTTTCCCGCGCGGTCAGCTCCTTTAGTTCACCTCGGATAATGGCGGCAGCCGAAGGTGAGTAACTTGCTTTCGGACCCGCTAGGGTACCCCAATCCTCCGTCAGAGAGCTAGCGGGCTAGACGCAGACGAGTGCGGCCCCTGGGTCGGATTGCAGCGCTTCTGACGGAAGTGCCCGATCGGCTTCCCCAAGACGGCGCCTGGGGCCCGGAGCCCGCACACGTGGTCCAGGCGCTGGGAGACGTGCGTTAGTTAAACTCTTAAGCACCCAAAACCTACCTAAATACCCAGAAAAGGCCCCGGGACGGGAAGGAACGTAGCAGAGTGGGAAAGTACTCTGGAGGAGAAATGGCCAGAAACTAACGCTGATAAACAACCAGGAAAAATCTAGCAGAGTTTTTGTTTATTCTGGTAAAGTTAATATACCAATAATCTCCTTTGCTGCAAGTTTCGCAGTTTAAACTGTGAAAACAGGTCCAAAATTTTTTTGATTAGGTGCTGCTTTGCAGTACCCGGAATTTGGGATTATGGGTGTGGGCTAGTAACACCCATATTCTATGGGTGTGGAGATACTAACAAAATACTGTCTTGAAACAGCACACGTTTCTAGATTAATAAGGAAGCAGATCATGTGGGCACTCCAACACATTCTTTCCTATGAAAACCACCCTGAAGTTTATAGGTAATACAGCTCCATAAAATTGGGACTTAGGACCAGACTTTTTCTGAGATCATCCACTGTGCCAGTACGTCTAAACTTGTAAAAATCTTAGAATCTAACCTCTTCCTCCCCCACATCTGATGTGGCCCTGTGCTGACAAGGGTCCGAAGAAGGTGTTCATATCTATAGTTTAATTTCGAATGGCTGTAAACTACCCTGTAGGTCCTGGGAACTGGACTTGGGTCCTCTGTAAAACAGCGAATGTTCCTAATTGCTGAGCAATCTATCTGGCTTTTATTTTACTTTGTTGGTTGTGTATCTGTGGTTGTGTGCACTTGAGTACAGATACATAGAAGCCAGAGCCTGCCTTGAAGCTGGAGTACACGTGAGCCACCCCGTGTAGCTGCTGTGAACTGAATTTGGATCTTAGACAGGAGCCTTTATTCTTTAAATAAATAAAGTCTTGACTAAAACTCGTGTCTTCCATATTAAATCAGTATCTTGTGTCTGTCTGTTGCTCTTTAGTCCTTAGCAGCCCCATGGTTCTTGGGTTAAGTCCACATAGCTAGTGAGTTAGTAATGAACTAGATGGAAGGCCATAGTGGATCAGGCTGAGCATAGAGATTTTCAAGAGGCCTGGGAAGAGGACACAAACATTAAAGGAGTTGGAGTTCCAGAAAGGAAATTTATAGCTCAAAACTGGAGTTAAACCATGAGGGTTTAAACTTTGTTAATTCTTCTGAACGTTAAGTTAGGAAGATGCTGTATTCATCTTTTACCTCGTTGAACCATAGTGGACAAGTTATTTATCACCAGTGTCAACCCAGAATCAAATTTATCCTAGTTGAGGGAAAAATTACATTTATTTAGTGCTAATTAGAAATGTAATCTTAGATACCCCAAGGCAAGTAGGTTTGAATAGTGAATTTAGGGGTTTTTTTCTTTACAGTTTTATTTAATATATATTTATACATATATATAACTCAGTACACTGTAGCTGTCTTCAGACACACCAGAAGAGGGCATCAGATCTCATTACAGATGGTTGTGAGCTATCATGTTGCTGGGATTTGAACTCGGGACTTCTGGATGAGCAGTCAGTGCTCTTAACCACTGAGCCATCTCTCCAGCCCCAGTGTTTTTAGTTTTAAACCACAAGAAAGCTTCATAACAAATCACTCACAGGAGTATAGTTGATATTACCAATAATTAGGGTTTCTGATGAGAAGAAAACTATCTCTGGGTAGTTTGGGGAGAGGAGTCACTATATTGTAGGTAACAGGCTGTAAAGCTGATATTCCAGAAATCCAGTTTGGTCCACTCCAAAGGTCATCTATCTCACTCACTTAGTTATGGCCAACTAAAATTTGATCCAAGAAAGGAATTGGCCTCCTGCATCCATTTTTTTCCATATACAGCACCAGTGATAGGCCATTGATTTTTGATTTTTTTTTTTTTCTTGGACACTTAACCGCTTCCTTTGCCAGCTGGTGGTGTGACCTGATGGGCTCTTCTTTACTTTGGGGTTTTGTTTTTTCCTATCTGCTTGGTTGCGTCTTAATCACTCCCAATCTACACGCTCCTGAAACACTAAGTGCTCCGCCATGCCGACCTTGACTTGGCTGCTGGGTCTTGCCTCTTTCAATTACCCCTTGTTAAATTCTGATCTTTTTTTCATGTCTGTTCAGCTTTTACTTCTCTGTAGGGTGGGCCTGCTGTGAAGAGTTTCTACCTTGTATTTTATTATAGTTTATTGCCAGCTTCCTTCGAGATTTTAGGTCCCCTGAGAGCAGAAACTGGATTTCATTTGCTGTTTTGTCCACAGTCCCTGGCACACAGAAACATTGGAAAAGTACTGAGGGTGAATGTTGCAAGATACCTGATCACACTGTGAACCCCAAGAATGTGTTATTTACTCAAGAGTGCTGTTTCTAGTTGTGATGTAGCTCAGCCCGTGGCAGATATCTTTAATCCCAAACAGCAATAAAGTTTGTAGAAGGAAGCACCCAATTTTGAAAGTGATGTCTAATTTGAGTGGCAGGCAATCTGATGAATCAGAAAGATTTGACAAAACAGGATATGCCTAACTCTCACAAGAGAGAAAAAAGAGAAGCTGATTATGGTGAAATGCAGAGAGAAGGAGGCAGTTTTACTGGCACAGTTGTACAGTGACAGGTGGAAGAGAGACAAGCTAGACAAAGGTGAAGGCAGAACAGGCCAGAGAATGAGAAACCAAAATATTAGAACAGATTGCTAGAGTAAGTGATGTCAAGTAGAGCAGTTTGGGAGAGGAGAGGAAAGCCAAATTGCATCAGTCAGCCTGTTACAGGACTAGGCCACAATTAGCAGACAGGCAGAAGCCTGAGACAACATTTATTCACAGAAAAGTGAAATGTATTTCTGCAGATAAGAACACGAGAAGCTATCCCAGTATCTTTAAACCTTGGTTGCTTTTGATTTTCAGCTAAATCACTCTAATGTAGACTCTAGTATTCCTTTTGGGGGCGGGGCTGTTCTAGACAGGGTTTCTCTGTATAGCCCTGGCTGTCCTGGAACTCACTCTGTAGACCAGGCTGGCCTCGAACTCAGAAATCCGCCTGCCTCTGCCTCCCGAGTGCTGGGATTAAAGGCATGTGCCACCACCGCCTGGCGACTCTAGTATTCCTTATGTCTTGTGAGTAACTTAAAATTAGATGGTTTTGTCTGGTTTGGTGGTGCACACCTTTAATCACCATGGAAAGCAGATGAGTCTCTGAGTTTGAGGTTAGTCTGGTCTGGGAAGGGCATTCCAGGCTAGCCAGGGTTATGGAATGAGCGAGACCCTGTCTCAGAAAAGAAAATACCTTTGTGCGCATTTCCTCTTACTTTCCTATGTCCTCAATAAAGAGGGTACTGATGACAGAGGATTGAGAAATAACCCAGTTGGGTTAATGGAAATGTAAATAAAGGAGGGCCTGGAGTTGTCTCCATGCCTAGTGGGTGTGGAACTAGCTTCTGAACTTAACATTCTAAAATTTTCTTTGGGTTTGGGATTTGTTTGTTTTTCCTTTGGTGCTAGACTTTCGACTAGACCTTTTACATGTTGGGCAAACTCCACTGAGCTACGCCCCCATTTCTTGCCTCCACTACTTAACTTGATTATTTTATTTTATTTATTTATTTATTTTGATGAGCAGAGGAGCCTTTTATACATTAATTTGACATGAAGAAATTGTTGTGAATTTTCTCATTTAGCCTGCAATGAAAAGTTGGGGGAAATAAAGCATTTTCCTCTTGTTAGTTTAAATAATCTATTGCAAGTGTGTGCACAAAAAAATTCTAGTATGGCTACAATAATTTTAGTTGTTTCAGTTCAAAGACAAGCTGATAGAGAAAGGGTGGTGTTGATCTCTGATGAGCTGTGTTTTATTTCTAAGTACACATGCTATATGTGTGACCTCAACGTTTGTGGGCCTGAGTTTTCTCATCTCTGTAGTTCTAATTAAACTAGCACACAATTATATGAGAGTACAAGGTTCTGTGTAAGTGGCTTCATTATTTTTTTATTGACACTGATCACTATGGAGTGGTTCAACATTTCAGTGGATTCGTTATGATTTAGGAATCTTATAATCTGCTATAATTATGTTTTATTCCCATAGTACTGAACATCGGGAGGAAGCTCTATGAGGGTAAAACAAAAGAAGTCTATGAACTGTTAGACAACCCAGGAAGAGTCCTCCTGCAGTCCAAGGACCAGATCACAGCAGGGAATGCAGCTAGGAAGAACCACCTGGAAGGCAAAGCCGCCATCTCCAACAAGATCACCAGCTGCATATTTCAGTTGTTACAGGAAGCTGGTGAGTGCTTCCCTCTGTCCTTCACAGTGGTCAGTTTCCAGGGGGGGAGGAGTTGTTTGAATCAAGAATACGTTATACATCTCATGTGTTACTACATCTAAAGCAGGTTACTGACTCTGGGAGATGGCTGTGTTTGACTTAACCTGTAGGGAATGTCTCACAGGCTAATTTGCATGTAATAAAATGATGAGAGGAGCTTTTAAGGTTCACTCTAACAGCTTCCTGGCTTGAAAGTAATGCTGTCCAGATTCTTTTTTTTTTTTTGGTTTTTTTTTTTTTTTTTTTTTTGGTTTTTTTGAGACAGGCTTCCTCTGTAGTAGCCCTGGCTGTCCTGGAACTCACTTTGTACACCAGGCTGGCCTCGAACTCAGAAATCCGCCTGTCTCTGCCTCCCAAGTGCTGGGATCAAAGGCGTGCGCCACCACCGCCCGGCTTGCTGTCCAGATTCTAAAGAACCTTAAGCTAAGGATAGTCCAGTGATAAAGTATTTACGTAGCCTACGTAAAGCCTGAGGTTCAGTCTTCAATGTGGCCCACCATTTTAGTTACTTTGCTATTTAATTTGGGGCTTGCTGTTCCGGGGAGCCATAGCCATCACGGCA
This sequence comes from Mus minutoides, assembly GCA_902729485.2. Taxonomy (NCBI): domain Eukaryota; kingdom Metazoa; phylum Chordata; class Mammalia; order Rodentia; family Muridae; genus Mus; species Mus minutoides. Next base: position 123,786 of record LR750867.1, read on the forward strand.
GGAGCAGGCAGCAGGCAGGCATGGCACTGGAGCGATAGCTGAGCTCACACTGGGTGTAGAAGTTAGGGTTTACTGCGGTGAACAGACACTTCTATAAGAATGACATTTATTTGGGGCCAGCATACAGATTCAGAGGTTCAGTCCATTATCATCAAGGCAGGAGCATGGCAGCATCCAGGAAGACATGGCTGGAGGAGCTGAGAATTCCACCTCTAGATCTGAAGGCAGTTAAGACAATGGTATTAAGGCCCACACCCACAGTGACACCTATGCCAACAAGGCTACACCTTCTAATAGTGCCACTCCCTCGACCAAGTATATACAAACTATCACACTGAGAATAACATGTGCTTTTGAAATATTAAAACCTGCCCCAGTAACCAACTTCCTCCAGCAAGGCCACACCTCCAAAGCTTTAATACCAAGTGGGGACCAAGCATTCAAACTACTGTCTCCCACAGAAAACATTCAAGAGAGAGAAACTAAGTTTCCTACACTCTTTATCAGTCACATGGATCACCAGTGTAACTTCCCTCTACAACAAAGCCATCTTTAGCCTTGGGGGATTTAAAAAGCAGCCCTTTTGGTATTAGCAGCCCCAAATAATAACCTGAATTCACTCCCTGGAATACTGCACACTTGTGCTTTGTTCTGCCTATTGCGTACGGTACAGAATCGTAAGTCCTGCTTCTGCTTGTAAACCCTGAGAAATATTTGAAGATCGCAGCTGTGCCCTCCTGTCCTGTTCCAAATGGAAGACCTTGTGAAAAACTGAAGGAAGACTTCTTCCATTAGAGAAGTAAAAGATGGAACTAAAACTAGAGCTTCCCTATGGAATGTTGAAGTGAAGGGGGGCAGGTAGGGCGCTTCTCCTCATTGGATCCTGAGGTTTTGCTTTTTTGTGCCCCTTGGAGCTAGAGTTAGACACAGCTACCAGTAAACCCTGCTGTACACATGCTGGGAACCACACCCAGCTTCTCTGCAAAGATCTTAACTGCTTTCGACTGGGTTAAACTGTTGTCGGAGAAGTTGTTAGTTTCCAAGGTCACCACATGAAACTGTGGTTCCAGTGCCAGGGAAGTAAGAGCCTGCGCTTGCCTTGGTGTTGGCTAGAGTAACCGCAGTTCCAGAAACCACCTGAGGGAAGAGAAGCTTTTCCAAGGATGATTTAAGCAGTTAAAGAAAAAAGTATCTTCAGAATTTAGGACTGTTCTGATTGATAAGGTAGATGAATCTATAAGAATTAATGATGTTGAGCTGTAGAACATGAGAATTCTGTAATCAGGTTATCTTTAGAGGTAATTTAATGCCACTTGGATGACTAATGTGCCTTCTACCAATCTAGATAAGTTGAGAGGGGGGACGGACGCTGAATCTGAATGAACAGCTGGAGTGTAAAACACTGATTCCAGTCTATAGGTTTCATAGATGGTTTGCCATGTGATGTTAGAATGTAACTGTCTGGAGTTTTGATAAATAGGAAATAAAATCTTAACTTTGTTAACCTTATGATAATAATTGTGTATGTCTGTATGGGTGTGTGCATTTGTGTGAAGGTGCTATAGAAGGCCAGAGGCATAGATTCCCTGGTGCTAGACTTAAAAGGGGTTGTGTGCCCACTGTCACTGGGCATAGAACCCAAGCTCTGCCCCTTCAGGGTAGTAGTAAGCACCCTTAGCCTGTGAACCATCTCCAATCCCATGGCGGCATTTATTTTTGATAGATGTTTTGAGTTGGCTGAGGAGGTAAAGCACTTGCCATGTAACACTAACTTTCTGAGTTCAGCCCCAGAAACTATGTAAAAGGGAGGAGAACTGGTCTTTGATATGCATGCATGCATGCAAACACACAGTCACATGCATGGTCCTTTGACACTCATGGGTATAAATGTACAACCACATACATACACGTTATAAGAAATTGAAAGAAATAATGAAAGGATGAAAACTTTGGGTTTTAGAGTTTTTCTACCTTCCTTAAAAGAAAAATTCATTGCTTCCCCCCCCCCCATCATCAACTTGTAGGTATAAAAACTGCTTTCACCAAGAAATGTGGGGAGACTGCTTTCATTGCACCCCAGTGTGAAATGATTCCCATTGAATGGGTGTGCCGAAGAATAGCGACTGGATCTTTCCTCAAAAGGAACCCTGGTGTAAAGGAGGGGTACAAGTTCTATCCTCCCAAAGTGGAGATGTTCTTCAAGGTAAATGCTTTCTGTGACTTAAAACTACAAACTCAAAATGTTAAACATGGAAACACCTGAAACTCTATGCGTCCTACTAGAAGTTTATGTTGATAATGTAGAATTATGTAAGCAGAGATAAATCAGGTTGGGCAGGGGCGGGGGGAATCTGTTTTTTGACAAGATGGACTAATGGAAATAAGTTTCAGTGAGCAGAAACCAAGCAGCTAACGTATTAAAAAGATTGACTTGCACATTGCCTGGTGGTGCATACCCACATTCCTGCCTACTACTTTAGTAATGAGGGCAGGAGCTGGAGGTGGCTTCCCAGTCTAGAGTACTGGCTGCTCTTCTGGAGGTCCGAAGTTTGAACCTAGCGAGCACTCGCTGGTGGCTCATGCCTGTGTAGCTCCAAGAATCTGACAGTCTCTTCAGGCCTACAGGTACAGTCATATGTGCAAGCCAAACACCCATACTTAGTTATAAATAAAATCTAAAGGAAAGAACGGGTGTAGAAGAATTGCTATTTCAAGGCCAGCCTGAGCTGTGGAATAAGACCCTGTTCAGAAAGGTTATTGGTTCATTTGTTACATTTGAAATTTTTGTATATGAAAGGGAAGTAATTTTGAGTTTGCAGGAGTTTATAGATTTTGTTTGTTGTTGTGTTATGGTTTTGTTTTTTCTTTTTTTGGAGACAGGGTTTCTCTGTGTAGCCCTGGCTGTCCTGGAACTTGCTTTGTAGACCAGGCTGGCCTCGAACTCAGACCTGCCTGCCTCTGTTTCCCGAGTGCGGGGATTTTTGTAAATTTAATCATAATATATTACAAGTTATACAGCTACCTGATTAAAAATACACTATTGACATTGTTTTCAAACTGTATGCATGTGACACACATGCGTGTAGGCAAGCCATTCAGACACCTAAGAAATGGCTTTGCAGGGAGAGGGCAGATTTGAATGAATTATTTCATTACCTAGAATAAGTGTCTCATCTAATACCTTAAGAATAATTAAAAGTAAACAGTAGAGGCTGGAGCATGGCTCCTCATGCAAGAGCACTTGTTCAGGGTTCAGATAGCCCTAGGACTGCATGGCTGTTCACAATCACGGCTGCTCTAGTGCTTCCAGGTGTGTGCTACAGTCTGCTGGCCTCCACAGGCACCAGGCACGCACGTGGGGTATAGATGGGGTATGTGCGGGCAAAACACACATAGACCTGAAAAGGTAATAAGGGTGTTTTGGTTTTTTTTTGAGTAGTCAAATTGGGGCTGGAATGGTACAGAATGTTACGGAATGGTAGTGCAGCACTTCCAGAGAGCCAGAACTTGGTCTCCTCTCCTCACATGTAGCACAACATATACACACAGACACATAAAAGATAAAATTTTAAAGTAGACTTAATAATTACTTGAATCATAGGATATTCTGGGAGAAAATTAGATTTAAAATACCAATTCTTAGGAATATGTATTTAAAGAAAAGAATTTTTTTTTTTTTCTGGAAAGTTAAAAGTTCCCAGATTTCAATGAACTGTACTGCTATGCTTTATTCTTAGGACGATGCCAATAATGACCCACAGTGGTCTGAGGAGCAACTCATTGCTGCAAAACTGTGTTTTGCTGGCCTTGTTATAGGGCAGACTGAAGTGGACATCATGAATCATGCCACACAAGCTATTTTTGAAATTCTGGAGAAATCCTGGCTGCCCCAGAACTGTACGCTGGTTGATATGAAGGTATTAATAAAATAGGTGACATAAAAGTGAACAATGTAACTAAGAAATGTCTTTAGTACTGTGTCATTTTCAAATCACTGCCTTGGTAATGTGCTGCTTCTAGATTGAATTTGGCGTTGATGTAACCACCAAAGATATTGTTCTTGCTGATGTCATTGATAATGATTCCTGGAGACTATGGCCATCGGGAGATCGCAGCCAGCAGAAGGACAAACAGGTATGTGGTTGGTATTCTGGCTTATTTATCAAGCTGTGATAGAGGTGAAGGGGGAAGGATAGTTTTTTTTTTTTTTTTTAGGTTTATTTATTATATGTAAGTACACTGTAGTTGTCTTTAGAACACCAGAAGAGAGCGTCGGATCTCATGGGTGGTTGTGAGCCACCATGTGATTGCTGGGATTTGAACTCAGGACCTTTGGAAGAGCAGTCAGGTGCTCTTACCCGCTGAGCCATCTCACCAGCCCGATACTAGTCTTAATTAATAGCTTTAAAAGTCATTTCTTGGGCTGGAAAGATGTCTCCACTGTTAAGAACACTGACTGCTTGCTCTTCCAGAGGTCCTGAGTTCAATTCCCAGCAACCACACGATGGCTCACAACCATCTATAATGCCTTGTTCTGATGTGTCTGAAGACAGCTACAGCATACATGCAAAAATAAAGCTTTTTTGAAAAAACAAATCATTTCTCCGCTGGAGATACAACCCAGGGGCAAGCACTTCTTTATCACATACGAGGCCCTGGATTCATCCTTCAGTACCAAAAAAGTAGAAGTGAACAAAAATCTCCTTTGTAGTTTATCATCTTCAGATTCTGAAACAGTAAAAGAACAGCTGTTTATCTGATTTTGTAGCCTCACAACATCAAGGCTAAGGGGCTTTAGTTCTAACAATATCAAGGCAAAATCCTGTCTATATGTATACATGTTAATTCTTAAGTCAGTTACTTTGCTAATAAAGCATTTGACCTTAAATGAAACTTACTTTGCTATTGAACTTTCCCATTGAAAAAGCATTTGAACATCAAGGTGCATTTTCAGATATATCTCATTATAAAAATGTGTCATAATCTTAACTTGAAGGAAACATGTTTTAAGATAGCAGGAGAAAGTAAATTTTTGTGTTTATTTTTCAAGACAGGGTTTCTCTGTATAGCCCTGGCTGTCCTGGAACTCACTCTGTAGACCAGGCTGGCCTAGATCAAAGGCATGCACCACCACGCCTGGCTGAAAGTATTTTTTTTTTAATTTTTATTTTATTTATTTTCTTTATTATATGTAAGTACACTGTAGCTGAGTGCCCATAGGGCGCCAGATCTCGTTACGGATGGTTGTGAGCCACCATGTGGTTGCTGGGATTTGAACTCTCGACCTTCAGAAGAGCAGTCGGCGCTCTTAACCACTGAGCCATCTCTCCAGCCCCTGAAAGTAATTTTTTAAACTTTGTTTTATTTTCTAGTCTTACCGTGATCTCAAAGAAGTAACTCCGGAAGGACTCCAGATGGTAAAGAAAAACTTTGAGTGGGTTGCAGACCGAGTGGAGGTAATTCTTCTCTACAAACCTGTAATAGCATCATGTATTTTCTTTCATGACATCATTGGACTGAGCAATTAGCTCACTGGTTGGTAAAGTGCTTCCTTGCCTGACAAAAACGAGCCTGGCTTTGAGTCTCTAGCACCCATGAAAAACAACAAAGAAAATACCAGATGTACTGGCAGTTGTGTGTGAGGCCAAGGTTGGGCCTTTGGAGGCATGAGGATCCCCTGATCCTCTCTTGTTAGTCAGCAAACTTAGCAAATTCCAAGCCACTGACAGTCCTTTTCTCACCAAAAAGAAAGGAAAGGAGGAAGCAAGATGGCTGGCTGGATGAGGCTGACGGAGAGTGGCTTAGAGTTTAAATCACTTACTATACAATCCTGATACCTTGGTACAATACCCAGAACACAGATACTTAAAACTGAAAGGAAAAGGCCGAGTTTACAAAGCTCTTTGACCTCCACATTTGTGCACATGTACATTGGCGAAAATAAGTAGAAAAATAATTTAAGGGAAAGAAAAGCTGGGTGTCAACTGAGGACCATCTGAGGGTGTCCCCTCCACACATTTGTGCATACACAGCAAAAATGAAGAATGTTTCAAACCAGGTGTGATGGAACTTACAATGTTAGCTATTCTGGAGGCCAAGCCATGAAGGGTTTCAAGTTCCAGGCTAGAGTGGAACCTGGTTAAGTGAAACTGGCTGAAATAAAGAAAAGAATAAAGTGAGAGAGGCCTTTTACATCCTGTTTTCAGTGACTTTGAACAAAAGGGTCGCCTTTAGGAATGATCACAGCAGGCTACTTACTGGTGGACCAGAACTCTGCCACCAAGTTAAGCATGTTCCCAGATGCTAGTGTGGAAACCTGCGATCCTGTGTCTAACCTCTGTGCTTCACCTAAATTTTTATATTACTACTTTGAACCCATGAGAGTTGAACATGATTCATATGAATCATAATCATTTCATAGACAAGTATTTCCAACTTAGCTATATTTACTGTTCAAAAGTCAACTAACAAGTTGATAACCTAATTTAGTTGACTTATGCCTTAAAGATTCAACAGAAAGTGAAGAAAACCTCTGGCATGGTATACTTTGTTACTGTTCTGAATATTAAGAGGCTTAGAGATAGAGCTGGGGGTAGGGGGTGGGATATGGTCTTGGTTTGTTTTGTTTTGTTTTGTTTTGTTTGAGACAGGGCCTCACTATGTAGACCAGGCTGACCTGCCTCCTTGCTGTTGGGATTACAGGTTTATGCATAGTGAGTGGTGGTGGTGGTGGTGTTTTTGTTTTGTTTTTAATGATCTGTTTTGCACAGCTTAATTTTGGTCTGTTGAGAAAGGAAATGCCAGCTGTGCATGATGGCACAGACTTAATCCTAGCACTTGGAAGGCAGATATGGCATATCTCTGAAGTTGAAGCCAGGCTGCTCTATATAATGTGTCCTGTCTAAGAAAACAAAACAAAAACATACAGGTGCTGAGGTGTAGCTCAGTTTGTAAGTGCCTGCCTAGCATGCAAGAAGCCCTGGGTTTGATTGCCCACGACTGCATAGAACAAAGTGTGGTGGCACAAGCCTGAGACCCCAGCTATCAGGAGCATCAGAAGTTGAAGACTATCCTCAGTTACCTGTGAGTGCCTGTCGGGGCTGTTGGAGACCCTTTCAAAAAGGGAAAGAGAGGACGTAAGGAAAAGGGAAGGCCATTTGTCTGGTACTGAGGTATCAGGAACTGAAGGTCATCCTCAGCTAAAGCATCCAAGCTCAACTCCCTCACACACTCACACACACAAAAGTAAAAGATTGACTGTCACCCATCTTTCATAGTCGTGTTTTTCTTTTCCAGTTGCTTCTCAAGTCAGACAGTCAGTGCAGGGTGGTAGTGCTGATGGGCTCCACCTCTGACCTTGGTCACTGTGAAAAAATTAAGAAGGCTTGTGGAAGTTTTGGGATTCCGTGTGAACTTAGAGTGACATCCGCGCATAAAGGACCAGATGAGACTTTGAGGATTAAAGCAGAATATGAAGGTAACTTTAAATGACTAGAGAATTTCAGGTATTTCTGATTTGGGTTTTTCAAATACATATTTTTGAACAATAATGCTTAAATGAGCTTTCCCCGTTTTTCCATGTGACATGCTATACATTTCTTACACTTATCTTCAGAAAGGATGCTGTAGAAGCATATGAAAGGACAAGGGGAACACTTAAATACAGGGATAGAGGAGCTAAAGAGTGGCCTCAGCTGGATGCCACACCAGGCACTGCCTGGAGCTGCAGGTTCAGGAGATATGACATCTTGTGGCCTCATGGTTACCTGTATGTATAAACTCCATGTGGGCTCACATATAACTTTTTTTTTTAAGATTTATTTATTTATTATATCTAAGTACACTGTTGCTGTCTTCAGATGCACCAGAAGAGAGCGTTAGATCTCATTACGGATGGTTGTGAGCCACCATGTGGTTGCTGGGAATTGAACTCAGGACCTCTGGAAGAGCCATCTCCCCAGCCCCCACATATAACTTTTTAAAATAATATATATATATTTTTTTGGGGGGGGGGGTTCGAGACAGGGTTTCTCTTTATAGCCCTGGCTGTCCTGGAACTCACTCTGTAGACCAGGCTGGCCTCGAACTCAGAAATCTGCCTGCCTCTGCCTCCCGAGTGCTGGGATTAAAGGCGTGCGCCACCACGCCCGGCTTAAAATAATATTTTTAAATATGACTTAATGCCGGGTGTGGTGGCGCACACCTTTAATCCCAGCACTCGGGAGGCAGAGGCAGGTGGATTTCTGAGTTCGAGGCCAGCCTGGTCTACAGAGTGAGTTCTAGGACATCCAGGGCTGCACAGAGAAACCCTATCTCAAAAACCCTAAAAGATAAAATAAAAAATAAGTATAATTTTAGGCGGACTGAAGATATAGTGTAGCTTAGCATGTAAGAAATCCAGGACTCAATACCCACAACCACATAAAACTGGAAGTTAGTATCACCGTTTGGGAAAGTAACGCAGGCGGACTATTGTAAGTTCAAAGTGAACCTGGGCCACAGAGTAAGACCCTCTATACATCAAGGTTCTTAAAGAATTTGAAGTGTGTATATGCACTTCTAGTGTTGGGTTTGGTGCTGCAGTTTATTGAGCCTGTAGTCTCAAGCATGTTAAGCACTTGAACTGTGGGTGCTGTACTGTGTATATCCTAGCTCCTGGATGCTATAATTTAGAAAGTATCCACAAAATCTCTGATTATTATTAAATGAGTCTACTGGCACCACTTAAGGACAACTCAACATGAAAGGTAGCTGTTTAGTTAATGAAATTCTTCATTTTTGCTGAATCTAAGCAGTAATAGAAGAGAGCTATGAGCCAGCCATTTCCTCACTGACCTCATGACATTTCTTATACAACAGATCTCAAAGATTGTTAGGCCTGTTCTGCCTGGCTTATTTTGTTTGTTTTTATTGTATGTGTGTGCAGATGCATGCACCAATTGTAAGAGTTGATTCTCTCCTACCGTATGGGTTCCAGAGGTCACACAGGTCCTCAGGCTTGACAGCAAACAGCCCTTATCCACTGGGCTGTCTCACCTGCCCCACACTGTTTTGTACCTGGCTATTGCTATTGTTATTGTGATTGTTGAGAAAACCAAAGAACCTGACCATCTTATACTTTCCCTAGGAGATGGTGTACCTACTGTGTTTGTTGCAGTGGCGGGCAGAAGCAATGGTCTAGGCCCAGTGCTGTCTGGCAATACTGCATATCCGGTTATCAGTTGTCCCCCGATCACACCAGACTGGGGAGTTCAGGATGTATGGTCGTCTCTTCGACTGCCCAGTGGTAAGACCTTGAAAATTTTTAGTACTGTGTGTGCCCAAAATTTCAAGATACAATCTCAGTGTCTTTATTCAGCCTCATCTATTAATATTTGACTACATATTTTAACTACGGCCTACTATTTTAAATCAGATTTTATATTTTTGAATTATTTTATACTTAGATGCTTAAGTACGCATCTCTAAGAAATAGGATTTGGGTTTATTATCATTTTTAAAAATTTTAAGCTACCAACTCATTTTTCTGTCATTTTCTTTTCTGAACCAATAGGTCTTGGCTGTTCAACTATACTTTCTCCAGAAGGATCAGCCCAGTTTGCTGCTCAGATATTTGGGTTAAACAATCATTTGGTGTGGGCCAAACTTCGAGCGAGCATATTGAACACGTGGATATCCTTAAAGCAGGCTGATAAGAAAATCAGACAGTGCAATTTGTAAAAAAGGCAATTTAATTTTTTAGGAGAAAAGTTACATAGTCCTAGTTCGGATTTAAAGAAAAAAAAATCAAGCAAAATGATTTCACGTGAGAGAAAACAATTCAGTTTACTAATGAAGCAATGGTACTCAATGTCTATGAGTTGGCACATTGTCAGTGGATATTATTAATATTTTCTAGCTCTACATAGTGATATGTCCCTGTAACCTTAGCCCTCCAGAGGCTGAGGCAGCAGGATCTCTTAAGTTCAGGGCCAACCTGAACTGTGCATTGACACTCTACTTGCTGTAGAGGGAATCTTTATAGTTAGTAAAATTGGCATGACACTACTAAATTTATTCTCACCCTGTGTATGGTCATTGTTGGGTAAATATGTAATTATGGAACTGGAGCAATGTGTCTGCTATATGAACCACTCACTATGAAGAACCAGTGTGGCTCTCTTGCAGACGACGTGAGTTTGGTTCCCAGCATCTGTGTAGACTGCCTCACAATAAATAACCTTTAAATCAGGGGATCTGACCCCATGGCTTCCTTATGCACCTGCTCTCAAATACTATTACATTCCCCCACCCAACACACGCAATTTTAAAAAGTAAACTTTTTAAAAAGAGTATTGCTTCTAAATGGGAATAGCATTTTTTTTTTTGTTAACCACTGGATAATGCTTGATCTGAGTTGATAAATTGAAAATTAAAATGCTTATGTATAACAATATATTCTCGCTGCATGGTCTGTACATTCTAAGTCATTATCTAAGTTAATGCCACATGAATCTCCAGCTGAGGCATGGATTGGTGCTTGTTAGGGTTGGTTTTTACAGTGTTGGGGAAGCCTTGCCTATGCTTTAACCCTGGCTTGTTTGGGGGGTTTGCTTGTTTTGTTTTCAAAGTTGAGATTAGAGGTAGAAGAAAGGTGCTTGCAAGGCCTCTTTTCTGAGCTCTTTGGACAGTAGGACAGTTCGTGGAATAAAGCCATTCCAGGGAAGGATGGAGTCAACCCTGCTTAGCCACTTAGCTAGGATTGGTAGGTGCTTCTCTGCTAAGACATTGGCCACACATGTAGTCACCATCCTGCCACCATTTTCAGAAATTGAGTCTCTAGTTTGTAATAATTAAGGAGTGGTGGGTGTGATGGGCTGATTGGTTTGCTAATGTATATCTGAACAATGGGCCAGATTCACTTCTGTAGGAGCTGGTGTTTTGGGGAATCCAAATTCTGTGTTTCATAAAGCTTAGCTATAGATCTTTCAGTGTTCCCCCTCCTTTGCCATACTCGTCATGTGCCTGTTTTTGGGAGGTGACCTCTAATACACTGATCCAGTTGGGTCTCTTGTTTACCTCTCTTCTGCACCTTAAGGACTCTCAGCAGTGTTGAACATACTAACCCTAGCTTGAGACCACCACCTTGCCAAGATGTTTGCTACAGATATGCAAAGTCGGGAGGGGGTGCAGAATTAGCTATTATAGAGTTCCTTTTTTTTTTAACTTTATTGGTTTTATCTTTTCTGCATTCTTCCAATTTTATTTTCTTTTGTTTGGTTTTTTTTTCCCCCTTGTTCCGGTCAACCCCGCTCGCTCCGGCCGGCTCCGCTCGCTCTGGACAACCCAGCTCACTCCGGTTGGTCTCTCCAGTCCAAGGATTCGTTTCTATTCTTATTCTTAAGTACGCTGTAGCTAACTTCAGATGCACCAGAGGAGGGCGTCAGATCTCATTACGGGTGGTTGTAAGCCACCATGCGGTTGCTGGGATTTGAACTCATCACCTTCGGAAGAGCAGTCGGGTGCTCTTAATTAATTTTTAATTAATTTATGTATATGAGTACACTGTCTCAGACACACCAGAAGAAGCCATTGACTCAGGAACTCTGGAAGAGCAGTCAATACTCTTAACTGCTGAGCCATCTCTCCAGCCCCCAATTATAGAGTTCTTTATGTGAATGAATACAACATTATTTAATTTACATTTTTTTTAAAGATTTATTATATTTATTATATGTAAGTACACTGTAGCTGTCTTCAGACACTCCAGAAGAGGGCGCCAGATCTCGTTACGGATGGTTGTGAGCCACCATGTGGATGCTGGGATTTGAACTTATCACCTTCGGAAGAACAGTCGGGTGTTCTTACCCGCTGAGCCATCTCACCAGCCCCTTAATTTACATTTTTGTTTTTGTTAAACAGCGAGACCTATTGTAGTTTATCTGAAACCCATAATTTAGTATTTGGTAATAGAGCAGTACAGTGGCTTATGGGTTATTAAACTGTGATCTGAGCATCCCTGAGTTTGCCTGTAAACTTACATGCTCATCTTTATGAGAAGGGAATTCAGGTTATGACCCTCAAGTATTAAGCTGGTACAGATAAAAGTGGTGACAAGCCCTTACCAGTCTGTGCTTCCCTCCTTTCAGAAGCTCTTACCATTTATTTACTTGGGCCTGTTAGGTGGGACTAGCTAACCATTCCTTCTGCTCCACATTAAGATCGTTCAAACTTCCTAGTCTTTTCTCACGCTGTAGCAGAGCACCCTCCTTTGCCCCAGCAAAACACCTTCCAACACAAATGACTTTCCAAAGAACCCTTACGTTTCCACTTCATCCTGCCTTTTAAAAAAAAAATCCATAAACAAAACTTACCACTTAACTTTTAGCCGGGCGTGGTGGCGCACGCCTTTAATCCCAGCACTCGGGAGGCAGAGGCAGGCGGATTTCTGAGTTCGAGGCCAGCCTGGTCTACAAAGTGAGTTCCAGGACAGCCAGGGCTACACAGAGAAACCCTGTCTCGAAAAACAAAACAAAACTTTTACAGGTTCTTTAGGTACTTTGAAGCCTGTTGAAAGTCACCGGTGTGAGAGCAAGGTCTGTGAACAAAACTGTGATCTCAGCTACTCAAGAGGTTGACAAAGTCAAGGCTAGTGTGGGGCATGTGAGACCCTGTTTCAGAAGAGAAAGGTGTGAGGGGTATAGCCTGGTGGCAGAGCACTTCTCAAGCATGCACAAGGCCCTTGTAAGAGGAATCACTGTTTTCTCCAAGGGAAAAAAATCAGGTTTTTTTTCCCCTACAAAAGTTAAAATGGGGGCTGGCGAGATGGCTCAGCAGGTAAAAGCACTGACTGCTCTTCCAAAGGTCCTGAGTTCAAATCCCAGGAACCACATAGTGGCTCACAACCACCTGTAATGAGATCTAACGCCCTCTTCTGGTGCATCTGAAGACAGCTACAGTGTAGATATAATAGTAAATCGTTTTTTTAAAAAGTTCAAATGTTACTTGGGCTTCACCTCTCCATGAATCCACATAGCCATGGTGGCTATAACAGTTATCTCTGCTGGATTATAAACTTGGTGTCCCTTGTGCTGTATTCTGCATATTACTGAGTCCAGACACCTGGCAATAGCCATTGAGGCATAGGTTTGTCTTAATGGGGAAAGGCATGCTGATAGAGACCCTGCCATGCTCCTATGGGCAGAAAGGTGAATGAATGCAGGTGTTCCGCTCACTTCCTGCTTTTCAATGCCCAATGCCCTAGCTCCTGGGATGCTACCACTCACATTCAAGGTTAGTCACAGCCAATTGCGTTTCCATGGTGATTTTAAAACCTATCAATTTAGCAGTGAACATAAACTATCACTCTGAGAATTGTAGTTTCTTAATGCTA
>LR750867.1:138372-169779 GCA_902729485.2 Mus minutoides
TCTCACCAGCCAGAGTTCTTTTTTTTTTTTAATTAATTTATGTATATGAGTACACTGTCTCAGACACACCAGAAGAAGCCATTGACTCAGGAACTCTGGAAGAGCAGTCAATACTCTTAACTGCTGAGCCATCTCTCCAGCCCCCAATTATAGAGTTCTTTATGTGAATGAATACATTATTTAATTTACATTTTTTAAAAGATTTATTATATTTATTATATGTAAGTACACTGTAGCTGTCTTCAGACACTCCAGAAGAGGGCGCCAGATCTTGTTACGGATGGTTGTGAGCCACCATATGGATGCTGGGATTTGAACTTATCACCTTCGGAAGAGCAGTCGGGTGTTCTTACCCACTGAGCCATCTCACCAGCCCCTTAATTTACATTTTTGTTTTTGTTAAACAGCGAGACCTATTGTAGTTTATCTGAAACCCATAATTTAGTATTTGGTAATAGAGCAGTACAGTGGCTTATGGGTTATTAAACTGTGATCTGAGCATCCCTGAGTTTGCCTGTAAACTTACATGCTCATCTTTATGAGAAGGTAATTCAGGTTATGACCCTCAAGTATTAAGCTGCTACAGATAAAAGTGGTGACAAGCCCTTACCAGTCTGTGCTTCCCTCCTTTCAGAAGCTCTTACCATTTATTTACTTGGGCCTGTTAGGTGGGACTAGCTAACCATTCCTTCTGCTCCACATTAAGATCGTTCAAACTTCCTAGTCTTTTCTCACGCTGTAGCCGAGCACCCTCCTTTGCCCCAGCAAAACACCTTCCAACACAAATGACTTTCCAAAGAACCCTTTCCACTTCATCCTGCCTTTAAAAAAAAAATCCATAAACAAAACTTACCACTTAACTTTTAGCTGGGCGTGGTGGCGCACGCCTTTAATCCCAGCACTCGGGAGGCAGAGGCAGGCGGATTTCTGAGTTCGAGGCCAGCCTGGTCTACAAAGTGAGTTCCAGGACAGCCAGGACTATACAGAGAAACCCTGTCTCGAAAAACAAAACAAAACTTTTACAGGTTCTTTGGGTACTTTGAAGGCCTGTTAAAAGTCACTGGTGTGAGAGCAAGGTCTGTTAACAAAACTGATCTCAGCTACTCAAGAGGTTGACAAAGTCAAGGCTAGTGTGGGGCATGTGAGACCCTGTTTCAGAAGAGAAAGGTGTGAGGGGTATAGCCTGGTGGTAGAGCACTTCTCAAGCATGCACAAGGCCCTTGTAAGAGGAATCACTGTTTTCTCCAAGGGAAAAAAATCAGGGTTTTTTTCCCCTACAAAAGTTAAAATGGGGGCTGGCGAGATGGCTCAGCAGGTAAAAGCACTGACTGCTCTTCCAAAGGTCCTGAGTTCAAATCCCAGGAACCACATAGTGGCTCACAACCACCTGTAATGAGATCTAACGCCCTCTTCTGGTGCATCTGAAGACAGCTACAGTGTAGATATAATAGTAAATCTTTTTTTAAAAAGTTCAAATGTTACTTGGGCTTCACCTCTCCATGAATCCACATAGCCATGGTGGCTATAACAGTTATCTCTGCTGGATTATAAACTTGGTGTCCCTTGTGCTGTATTCTGCCACCTGGCAATAGCCATTGAGGCATAGGTTTGTCTTAATGGGGAAAGGCATGCTGATAGAGACCCTGCCATGCTTCTATGGGCAGAAAGGTGAATGAATGCAGGTGTTCCGCTCACTTCCTGCTTTTCAATGCCCAATGCCCTAGCTCCTGGGATGCTACCACTCACATTCAAGGTTAGTCACAGCCAATTGCGTTTCCATGGTGATTTTAAAACCTATCAATTTAGCAGTGAACATAAACTATCACTCTGAGAATTGTAGTTTCTTAATGCTANCTATGGGCAGAAAGGTGAATGAATGCAGGTGTTCCGCTCACTTCCTGCTTTTCAATGCCCAATGCCCTAGCTCCTGGGATGCTACCACTCACATTCAAGGTTAGTCACAGCCAATTGCGTTTCCATGGTGATTTTAAAACCTATCAATTTAGCAGTGAACATAAACTATCACTCTGAGAATTGTAGTTTCTTAATGCTAATTAGTAACATTAAGGGGACTTAAATTTTACCATCTGGTCAGGCTTACTGTTCCTTGAATAGCATAGCTATGTGTTGATATTTCTGCTCTTGTGGCTGCCTGAACCTACCTATGGCACATCAAAAATTTTAATGATGGATAGACTGGTTAATAGAATCATTCATTAACCGGTCATCAGTTCTACCATTTGTTTTTAGGTAGGCACGTGTGGGTACATGCATGTGTTGGTGCCCTCAGAAGACTAAAAGTGCCAGATTTTTTTTTTTTTTTTTCTGGAGATAGTTATTGCCTGATGTGGGTTCTGGGAGTCAAATTCAGAGCCTCTGGAAGAATGGTAAAAGCTCATCTCCTCGGGGCTTCCAGATCTCAAAGGGAGGTTGAACAGTACAGTTCACTGTTATTTTCATCAGTACCCGGTTCTAATCACCTAAAATGGTAATCCTAAAATGGTAATCCTGAAGCACCCATGAGAAGCTGCCGCCTTCAAGAGCCTTTCTACGGTTCCTTAAATTAGGTACCCCCTCCTACCACCCGAAGAACTTGGAGTTTTCTCTCCCAAAGACTGTCGCCATGCCACAGTCAGAGCACAGTGGTCTCCCCAGAACGTCGGCGGCTGGGGGCTGACAGTTTCAGCGAGCGCCTTCTGGATCTGACTCCTCCTAAGTCACCTTTGGATTAGGAGTAGGGGCGTCAGGCAGACAAACGTCTTGCTGCAAGACTGAGAAAAAAAAATAAAAACCGATTTCTGACGCTAGCTCCGAGACAGCGACTAGCTCGCAACTCCCGGCCGCCTAGCAACCAGCAGCTTCCTCCTTCGCCGGGCCAACTTCGAGATCCTCTTCCGGGGCAGAGGTCGCCGTGCTCCTCCCATCCCCGCCCCCCACCTCCTCCAAGATGGCGAGCGGCGGCAGCGGCGGGGTGTCAGTCCCTGCGCTGTGGAGTGAGGTGAACCGTTATGGGCAGAACAGCGACTTCACGCGTGCCCTCAAGACTGTCAACAAGAGTAAGTGTCCGGGCGGCCCGGGGCTGTCGGGAGGACGCCGCCTGGGTCGAGCGCGCGACCCCTCGGCACAGCGCGGAGCGGGGATCGCTGCGTCCTCACTCAGGCTCGGCCCCAAGCCCGGGGGCGGGTCGCTGCCCCACGGCCACCGGCAAGCCCGAGCTCGGTCGCTTAGGGCCACGTGTACTTCCCTCTGTCCCCGCGAGACCGGGCGCGAGGGGGAGGGGGGGACTTAAAGAGACCATAGCGTCCGGAACTGCTTCCAAATTGTTCTTCGGGTCTTCTCCGCTGCGGGATTTTTTGCAAAGATGTCAGATTGACTTTTCCTCGTTTATCTTGAGCGGAGGGATCAGGACGGTGTCGTGGAGGAAACTTGTTGACTGGGGCTGGGGCTGGGGCAGGGGAAGGAAACCTGTCTCGACACGTAGCATCCGCGCTGTTGCAGACAAGGTGGGAAGCGTTGCCAGATTGGAAAGGGAAGAGGTGTGAATGTCAAGTCGTTATCCATTTCCACGCACAAAGTCTTCCCCCGTAGTGTTTAGCCAGAGAGAGAGAGAGAGAGAGAGAGAGAGAGAGCGAGCGCATCCCAACATTTAAAATAACGTAAGGAAACTGACCTGCATTTTTAGCCCCTGTAAGTTGTAATTTCTAATTTTAGTTGCCTTCAGTATGAGATTCCGTAAGTTGTTAATCATCACTATATGCCTGTAATATGGCCGGGCTATATATTCTATACTGTAGATACACCTGTGTGTGTGTCAGATTTGGTGATGTAACTACGAAACCCTTCAGCTGTACAAAGCCCTAGTTACATAAAGGCTATCACAGTAATACACTTTAAACCTTCAGGTTCCTGGAGTTCCTATAAAAGTAGTGACGGTGGCCACAGTGCATTAAGGAAGACAGCTACTAATTACAATTGATGATTGCCAAACTTAGTTGAATTAGCATTAGCCCTTCAGTGGGCCTACAACCAATATTTAGTATCAATATAACACTCTAGCAATTCTTTGATCAGCCAAGACTGTCCCTTCAGCCCTGTCTATTAATTTCTAGAAATTCCTTCAACAACTCCTAAAGTAAGAATTGGATCCCTGTGGTTGACTAGAAGCGAGGGGAACCATGATCCTCGTCATTTTGACACCGACACGCTGTTAGCCTAGAGCCTCAGCCGCCTGCGTTGTTTGTATTTCCCTTTGATCTCCTTATGGGAAAGGGAAACTTTGAATATTTCTTTGGAATATTCCAAAGATAAATCAATGTGTACATTGTACTTTTTGTTTGCTTTACAATGCTGAAGATTAGACTTAGGGCCTCACATAGGTTAGGCAAGCTGCATTCCCGTTTGTATTTAGTAAACATGTGCAAGAGGAATGGATTTAGAAGTGGCTTTCCTAAACACTCTCCTCTAGTATTGCAGATCAACAAGGATGATGTCACTGCCCTGCACTGTAAAGTTGTTTGCCTTATCCAGAATGGAAGTTTCAAAGAAGCCTTGAATGTCATCAATACTCACACCAAAGTGTTAGCCAAGTAAGTGACTGTTAGTTGCTGTCATTGTTGTTAGTTGCTGTCATTGGAAATAGTTTGGCCATCATTGTCACCTCTCCCATTGCTCCCTTCTGTGCTTTACCTTTGGCCTGCTTCTCTTTCCTTTATCATTGGTCTTTCTGAAGTTGGAAGACAAAGTGGTGATCTTGGTTCCTTTCTGCTGGGCTGTTGGAAGAATCTCAGAATTTTATTTTGTTTGTGTTTTTTGTTTCCTTGCTTGTTTTCTGTTTTCTTGGGTTTTTATTGTTTTGCGTTTGTATGTTTGATTGATCTAATCCTTGCTGCCCTGGAACTCACTGTGTAGTGCAAGCTGGTTTTAAACCGCGCAGTCCTGCTTCAGCCTCCTGAATGATGGGATGCACCACAATTCCCAGAGCTGTCTTCCTTCTGAACTGCTAAGAAGGGAGTAAAACAAAAAAGAATGCAGAATGTAAATGTGAAACGAGTTACATATACAATTTATGCTTGTAATCCAGCACGCAAGAGACAAGCAGAATTTCTAGTTTGAAGCCATCTTGGGCTATGTACTAAATAAGACTCTTGTTTCCAAAGGTGGAGTGGGGGAGCTGGTAATGGTTCATGGAGGGAGAATCTAGGGAGAAAAACAATCATGTATCTATCAACTAGACATGTATAAGCTAACCGCATATAAACATCTGCATCAATAGAGGTCTTTAAGGTGAACTTGACCTAACCTCTGGCCCACTGCCATCCATTAATTGTTCAGGCCAGACCTTTGAGTTGTTCATTTTCAATTATTGATGGTTTTTTTCTTTTTTTTAAAATCTTTTATCATTTCACAGAACATGAACTTCCTGAATTGCTATATTTTTACATTTGCTTTGATAAGTTTTTTTCTGGGTGGGGATTATAGTCAAAACTTCAAAATGAATTTTAAATATCACTTTAATGTAGGTGAGTTTTAAATCTGGGGGTTTAAATAACTGCTTGCTAGATTGAATCTTTTCCAGTCACTTATAGATACCATATTTTATTAAATCATTTTCTTCATGAATAAGTTAACAAGTATTGTATATTTTATTAAGTAGATTTAAGAACCTTTCTCCTATGGAGACAGTGTCTCGTGTCTCCCATCCTAGCCTGAAGCTCCTCAGTAGCTCAGGCGTTTAACTCTCTGACCTTTGCCTGTACTTCCCCAGTGCTGAGATAGCAGACATGGACCGCCATCCAGCTGTAGGGTGCTGGGTATAGAACCCAGGGATTCGGATGTACTAGACAAGCTGAGTTACATCCCCAATCTCAAGATGTGGCCCATTTAAGTATTTGGATTGTCCTTGTAGCTAAGGAAATCTTGAATTGTTTCAAAATGCCAGTAGTTTTGTCAGAAGTCAAGAAAACAAAGAGCAGATGGGGACATGGATGTAGCCCGCTGTGCCGCTTTAAGGCATGTGACAATAGGTTAACATGTATGTAACATGACATGTTTTAGTTTCTTTAAACACACACATGCATACACATACAAACACACACACACACACGTACACACACACAAGTATAAGAATGTGCTTTTGTTTTACTCCCTGGTGTAGAGCTATGGGGCTGCTGTAGGCTGACCACAGCAGCTGACTATGTCAGGTGATGTACCTGAGGCATGGTTTTTAGCCTCAGATAATTTCTGATTGTATGATGTTTGGAATTTGGGGAACTTTTCAGAAGGTATATAAATGCTAGGGCCCTGTCTGGGGGTGGGGGGTGGGGAATTGTTGGTCTTTCAGGGAGGGTTGTGGTTTGTTAGTAGTCATGTTCAAAGAAGAAACCGAAAGAAAAAAATTAGATTCCAAACCCACCCCCGCCATTCTTCTTCCGCACCTATCTAGTAATAGGGAGTGAAACAGATGAGGAGGGTAAGGGTGGGAAAAAGAAGAGCCCACAGAGTAGCAAAGACGAAACAGGAAGAAATCACATTCAGGGATCTCTCTCTCCCTCCCTCCCTCTCCTTCTCTCTCTCCCTCTCTCTCTCCCTCCTTCCCCCCTCCCTTTTCCCCTCCTTCCCTCTCTCCTTCCCTCCTATCCTTCTTTCTCTCCTATCTAAGTGATTAGGGATGGAAGGGGAGATAGAAAGGGTGGGAAAATGAAGAGCCCACAAAGTAGCAGAAACAAGCTACAAATGTATCAAGTGCTTAGAGCAATCTGGCATATATAGAGTGTTGTACATTATTAGATAATAATCAGATCTGGTTTTGTTTCTGATTTCTCCTTCAGTAACTCCCTGTCCTTTGAGAAGGCATATTGCGAGTACAGGTTGAACAGAATTGAGAATGCCTTGAAGACAATAGAAAGTGCCGCCCAGCAGACAGACAAACTGAAGGAGCTTTATGGACAAGTGGTAACTACTGTTTTAAATATCTGTTGGCAATCACCTGAAGTAAACAATGCTCTACCCCTAACATGGGGCAGGGATGAGGAAATCTTGATGCTCCACATAATTAGCCATCATACTAGTTCTTGAGGTTTGGATATATTCTCTGTTCTTGCTCTTCACTGGAAGAGTTGTGCATAGAGTGTTCTATAAACTAGGACTTCTGCAGGGCCATTGTCTAACATTTGAACCACTGATTAGAAAGGTAAAGGCCATTGAGCTATGTATGTAGTTGAGACAATATTTCCAATATTAAACTAGTATTCTAAGTTTAAAATAGGACAATTATGAAAGATAGGGATTTGGGAGACTTTTTCTGTACTATATATATTTTGTAAAACTATGCCCTTTGAAAATATACTTTTTTGAAATTTATTAAAATTAGATTTATTCATTTTATATATGCATGGGTATTTTGCTTGCATATATGGTATGTACATCACATGCTTGTTTTGTGCCTATGGAGGTCAGAAGACAGCATCAGATACCCTAGAACTGGAGTTCAGATGGTTGTGGCCCACCATGTAGGTGTTAGGAATTGAACCCAGGTTTTTTGCAGGAACAAGCAAGTACTCTTAACCACAGAGCTCTCTCTCCAGCCTCTAAGAATTTGAGACCAAATTAAGCCTGATCTGAAAGTGGTGTTAATGCTGAGGGGACAGAGGCTTATCTGGGTAGTTCTAGGGTGAATTCCAGACCAGTCTAGCTCAGACATAGAGAACTAACTGATCCAGAGTAGCAGCTGTTACTGTCCTTTTTGTTTATTTTGCTTTGAGAAATGGTCTGTCTTACTATATAGCTCTGGTTGGCCTAAAATATGCTTTGTAGACTAGCCTGGCATTGAACTCACAAAGATGTGCCTGCCTCTGCCTTTTGAGTACTGGGTTTAAAGGCATGTGCCACCACACCCAACCCTGTTACTGTCCTTTAAGATCAACTTGACTTTGTTGTAAGTACTACTATCATTATGTGCACTATCTGGTTGCTAAGTAACAAAAAGTGAACTTCTAGGGAATTCTAAGTCTTTGGTTAGCATTTATTTTTTTTCTTCTGTTTACTGGCACTTAGTAATCATTTTGTGTGGCTTTTTCTTTTTCATTGCAATTTAGGTAACAGCATAAACTTCTATCCTTCCACAAACTTTAGGCATTTAGCTAAGATAAAGAGCTTTCAAATATGTACTATAATATAGATTCTTCTCAAGTAACTTTTTTTCTAAGTATTAGCACACAAAACTAGTTAAAAATATATAAAGATAAATGCTTGGCTTGCCCATATTGTGTTTTAACATTTCCTGCTTAGTTCCAGAAAGCATTACTGAGGTCTGGAAACCAAGACTGAGTTAGTCACCTCTGACCTCTTGCTTTGGCCCTCAGCTGTACCGTCTGGAACGCTATGATGAGTGCTTGGCTGTGTACAGAGATCTTGTCCGGAACTCCCAGGACGACTATGATGAGGAGAGAAAAACAAACCTGTCAGCGGTCGTTGCCGCTCAGAGCAACTGGGAAAAAGTGGTTCCTGTGAGTATGCCTCTGACCCACGCAGCCGGGAGCAGATGCGCACACCTACTGTCTGACGGGCATTTTTCTCTGTGGCAGGAGAACTTGGGTCTCCAAGAAGGCACACACGAACTCTGTTACAACGCTGCATGTGCACTGATAGGGCAAGGCCAGCTGACCCAGGCCATGAAAATCCTGCAAAAAGCTGAAGGTTGGGAGTTTTTAATGCTGTCTATAAATACAGTGTGGCTTATATAAGTTTAGACAGTCCCAAAATTGCATTTGATATTTGTAAAATTATTTGGTGAAAGTTCCTGGAGTAGTGAGAATTTTGAGGAGTTTATCTAGCCTGTTTCCCATTGGCCCTATCTCTATTTCTGTTTAAGAGTTAAATAAGTTTATAATAGATCTTTGAGTGGGCTATAGGAATACTAAATGTAAAATAATTGACATTATTTTACTGTGACAAAACAGTATGTAAAAAAAAAAATCATTTCTGGACCAGTGAAATGGCTTATGGAGCAAGGTCACTTGCCACTAATCTTGATGGGGCGTCCTCTTGCTTCCGAATGACATAGCATGCACACATGCACGTGTACACATTCACAGAATAGAAGCCATAAGTTTACATTTTATAATTTTTTAAAGAAAATCATTCCGTACGTTTTAGTTGTTATTCTATTATTTCTACCTAAGTAATGCATATTATTCTTTGTGTGCATGCGTATATATAAACTGTATATTTATACTACCACTCAAGGACAATTTAACCTATTTAATATGTTTCTACATGCATTTCATGCTTTAAAGACTTTGATATAAAAACAGGATGCTAGGGGTCTTGTTAGCCCCTTGCTAGGTCTACAGAGAGTTTCAGGACAGCTAGGGTCTTCTGAAGAAATCCTTTCTCACAAAACAAACAATCCAGAAGATGAATTGAAGGGATATTTAGGTGAACAAGAGGCTGGAGTTCAATCTCCAGCACCAAAATAGAAAATAGGAAAGAAGGAGAGAGTGAAAGAAGGCTTGGGTGGTGTGGAGCCGATTTTAAAATTTAACTTCAAACCAGCTATTACTCCAGTTCCAGGGAATCTGATACCTTCTTCTGGCCTCCATGGGCACCAGGCATACACTTGGTACACTTTCTTATCCAAGAATTTGATTTCTAGAATTTTAAAGAAATATTTAAGTTAAATCCACATGTATGCTTGCATAAAGATCAACTGGTGGTGGTGGCGCACGCCTTTAATCCCAGCACTCGGGAGGCAGAGGCAGGCGGATTTCTGAGTTCGAGGCCAGCCTGGTGTACAAAGTGAGTTCCAGGATAGCCAGGGCTATACAGTCAGTGAAACCCTGTCTCGAAAAACCAAAAAAAAAAAAAAAAAAAAAAAAAAAAGATAACTGAACGGGGTGGTGATGGCACGTACCTTTAATCCCAGCATTTGGGAGGCAGAGGCAGGCAGGCAGATCTCTTTGAGTTTGAAGCCAGCTAGGTCTATAGAGAGTTTCAGGACAACCAGGGTCTTCTGGAGAAATCTTGTCTCAAAAAACAAAGGAACAGATGAATTGAAGGGATATTTAGGAGAACAAGAACTTATAAATAGCACGAGTTTCTGTGTTGTTAGTAATTGTTCATGGGATCTGGGGGAATAGTGTGCTCAGTAGTGCTTGCCCCGAATGAATTCACTCCCAGTCCAGTCCTCACATAAAAAGCTGTGGTTGGCCTGAGAGATGGCTCAGCCATTGAGAGCATTGACTGCTTTTCCAGACAACCCAGGTTTGATTCCCAGCACCCACTAGGTGACTTACAACCATAGATGTGCACAGATGCAGGCAAACACATCTAAAATGAAAAATTTTAAAAAAACCTAGGCCCAAGAACAGATGTCAGCTGGTAGACTGTTTGAAATCTGCTCAGGAACTAGTTTTTGATTTTGGAACTGTGAAAGGAATAGGAGATGCCCAGTGAGGCTAATTTTAAAACTGTTTTCTTCCTATAGATCTTTGTCGCCGTTCATTTTCAGAAGATTCAGTAAGTATTCAGAAAAACCAAATTTAATGTTTGACTAATGCTAGTTGAGGAGGCTTCACTCACCTTTGCGGGGTGGATGGTCTCATGCATTTGGGTCACGTGTATGCACATACTCCTTTTCTTTAGGAACTTGCCTTCAGCAAATCTCTCTGTGCATTCTATATAATTTGCGTTGAAACAAGCATCTTTTTGCACTTGTGATTCTTTTGCTGTTTAATTTAATATTTATATAATATTAAATATAATGTTAAATATTTATGCTTATATAATAGTGAATATAACTTTTATATTTATATAAAAATATTTAATTTTAATATTCTCTATCAAACACAAATGAAATCATGTGTTTGGGAATAAGCTTCTCATACCACCCAGCCAGTGTACCTTCACCAGGTTAGTTTAGGTTAGTAAAAGAGCACGTACTGCGTTCTGAGGAGATATATACGGCCTGCTCTGTAAGCTGATGCTGTGGGTTGGATTTGCTGTGTTCATGGGCGTGATGAATCCCAGCCCTCCAGAGGTGGAGATAGGTAATCCCAGGAGCCTGCAGCCGACCTTGATCTGCAAATTTCGAGCAAGTGAGAGTCCATCTCAAATAAGAAAGTAGATAGGGGTGGGAAGGCAGCACAAAAGTTAAGGAGCGCTTGCTGCTCTTCCTGAGGACCCAAGTACAGTTCCCGGCTCCAGGTCAGATGGCTTACAGCCACTCCACAGACTTATAAGTAAAAGTTAAGTCTTGTAAAAAGTAACTTAGGATATTCACTATGCATGCACACCGGGCCAGTTTCCTGATAGGATTGGAGAATAATTCTTCACTGTATAAGTTACATTAGCTTCATCTCTAGCATGAATTTAAAAAGCTATCAACCTCTGTTTTTTTTTTTATGTTGTTGTTGTTGTTTGTTTGTTTTAGGTGTTGGGGATTGAACCTAGGGCTCTCATGCATGCTAGGCAGTGTTGTACCACTGAGCTACATTCCCAGCAAACCCCTCCCCCACTTTGAGATGGGAGTCTAAGTCTCCTGTGCTGGACTTGAACTTACTCTGTAGTCCAGGCGGGGTTTGACCTTGTTTCTCCTGCTTCAGTGTCCCTATGATTGGGATTACAGGTCTGTGACAACAGCCCAGCTGCTACTTGCTTTAAGTGTAGTCCAGGCAGTGACCTTCTTATGTGTGGTGCTGCCCTCGAACTCAGAAATCTGCCTGCCTCTGCCTCCCAAGTGCGCCACCACTGCCCGGCTTTATTTTGCTTTTAATTATGTTAATGTATATGTCTCTCTGTGTGAGAGCAAATGTCCAGCGAGTCCAGAAAAGGTCTTTGGATTCCCTGGAAATACAGTTATACCCAGTTGTGAGCTGGCAGGTGAGTCCTGGGAACTGAACCCAGACCCCGACAAGAGTGGCGTTGCTCTCAGCACTGAACCTCCTCTCCGGTCCTAAGCAGCATTCTTTTAAAATTTGTTTTGCAAGAAAACCTTTTAGGAATTTAGGGAGAAATTATCAAAAACACATGTTACTGACTACCACATTGTATATAACCATTTTTTTAAAGATTTATTTATTTTGTTTATATGAGTACACTGTTGCTGTAGTCAGACACACCAGAAGAAAGCATCAGATTCAATTACAGATGGTGGTTGTGAGCCACCATGTGGTTGCTGGGAATTGAACTCAGGGCCTCTGGAAGAGTAGCAAGTCCTCTTTAACCACTGAGCCATCTCTCCAGCCCATAATCATATTCTTTCAAGATCTCCTTCCCATTGTCCCATACACAGTTCTCTACAGTGGCAATTCTCAAAACGGAGTCTCAGGGAAGATTCCTTGAAGTTACATGGCATCTTAAAGATTGTATCTATTTCAGATATCTAAGTCACTTGGTAAAATCCGTCTTTGTACTTAGGATGGGGCTGAGGAGGACCCCCAGGCGGAACTGGCCATCATCCATGGTCAGATGGCGTACATCATGCAGCTTCAGGGTCGCACAGAGGAGGCTCTGCAGCTTTACAATCAGATAATCAAACTGAAGTGAGTGGGTAAAACGCAGCAGCAGGCAGGGGCGGGGCTCGTATGGGCTGTTGTTGGTGAGGAGGGGGGCTCGTATGGGCTGTTGTTGGCGGGGGCAGGGCTTGCATGGGCTGTTGTTGGAGGGGACAGGGCTCTTATGGGCTGTTGTTGAAAGTGGTTTTGGTATTAACAATTGCTTGTTCACAGGCCAACAGATGTGGCACTTCTTGCTGTAATCGCAAATAACATCATTACCATTAATAAGGTATGAACTGTCTGGAATTTCTACATAGTGGATTATGCTGAGAACATAATTATCCCAGCTTTATTCTAGGGTGTGATCTTTTTTTCCATGACAAAA
This sequence comes from Mus minutoides, assembly GCA_902729485.2. Lineage (NCBI taxonomy): Eukaryota > Metazoa > Chordata > Mammalia > Rodentia > Muridae > Mus > Mus minutoides. The sequence continues at coordinate 151,252 of LR750867.1, forward strand.
AAGAAATTCAGGTGTAACAAAATCATAGTGGAGAGTATTTTTAATTCATAATATTGTTGTTTCTGCCATGTTTATTCAAGTAATAAGTCATCTTTGTAGTTGTAGGCCTTGGCCTTTGGTAAAGTTTTACCTTCCTAGTTTAGAACCTCTGTGTATAAGTACATGGGTGCTTTATATTCCTTTCCTGAGTCTGAATTTTTGGGGGGTGCCTGAGGGAGGGGGACAAGGTATAGGTAGGTGCTTGGTTTGTCCTGCCCACCTATCCTCTATAAAAATTACAGGTGTGGCTGTAGGTACTTGTAACTTAGAGTTCTATGCTAATGAAATTACTATGATACTAATTACCAAGTGCAACGTTGATTAGATGGAAAAACAGTTCAAGTTGAGATTCGAAGTCAAGTTAGTAAAAATAAGAGAAGCAACTAATGTTTAATTTATCATGCTATACCATATAATTTTTCCTTTTTAAAGATTTCATTTTAATTACATGTGTGTATGTGTATGTTCATGCATGTAAGTGCAGATGCCCAGGGAGGCCAGGATTGTCCGATCACACTGGAGCTGGAGTTATAGATGGTTGTGAGCTACCCGATGTGCATACTAGGATTTGAACCCAGTTCTTTTGAATAAGCAATGCATTCTCTTAGCTGAGCCATCTTCCCTGTCCCATGTGGAGTTTTGAAATACTCTGTTTTTGGGTAGTACTCCTTATGTTTAGTTTGTAGGAGACTAAAAGAAGCCATTTGTATGAGGGCATTGCCAGGAAGTGTTAGAACATGGATTCAGATACCATTTTCTGACACCAAAGGTTGTCCCTGGAACTTATTGTACCTCTGTACTGTGATAGAGATCTCCAGATGTGGGATGGTGGTATGGCATAAGTTTCTAAACATTGATGCTAGCGTTTGAGTTTAGCAGAAGTACTGGATTTTGAAATATTTGTTGAGGCAGAGGCAGGCTGATTTCTGCGTTCCAGGCCAGCCTGGTGAGTTCCAGGACAGCCAGAGCTATACAGAGAAAGTGAGTTACAGGACAAAGTGAGTTCCAGGACAGCCAGAGCTATACAGAGAAACCCTGTCTGGAAAAAACAAAAACAAAAAAGGAAAGAAATCTTTGTCATGATGAATGCTTTTTATCAGATATACAATTGTGGGGAAGAATTATGAAATATTAATTATATATATCTACCTAAATGTAATTTATACATTGAACATTATTCAATTAGAGTGGGTTTTTTTTTTTTTTTTTTTTTTTTGAAACAAGGTCTCTCTTTGGTTATCCTGAAGCTTTGTGTAGACTAGGCTGGCCTAAAACTGAATGCTAGGATCAAAAGTGTATGCCCTCATGCCTGACTCCACATTAATAGTTTTTACTTTATGTTTAAAATACTTCATGTAATAGGTAATACTTAAGAAATAAAAATTCTTAAGTCTCATCCTGAGAAGCCAGGCTTAGTATTAGTAGTACATACCTACAACCCCAGGACTCGGATGCTGGGCCCTGAGCATAGAGTGAGACCCTGCCTTAGAGGTGGCTGGTGAGCAGCCCATGTCTTTCTTATGTTGAAAATAATTATGTATGTTAAATTTCTTGTCTTCATAATTCCTAACTACTGTATTTGACAAAAGGTCTCTGAATTGGTAAATTTAAGCCAAATCTTGAAGATTTAAAGGTTAAAGAACAGCATTTTTACATATGAAGAAAAATTTATAATTTGGGAGTAAGGGATAAGTACCAAAAATAAAATTTAAGATTACACTAAATGATATTAACATATGGAAGACCTTGAAAATACAGTTTTTCAAAAAGTGTCATGACAAAGTTTGAGAGAAGTCTCACACTGTGTGCATGAAGAATTGATTTATAACAAGTAAGTTATACATGAGCACTAAATAGGAAACGCCCCTTTTTGTCAGGATCCTGTTCTGTCAGCCTAGGCTGCCCATGAGCTCCAGGATTCAAGGGTTCCTTCTGACAGAGCCCGTTTGTCAGGGACTGTGGAAGCACACCACTGCTTCTGGCTTCAAATTGGTTTGAAGCATCGAGGGTTTTTTTGTTGTTGTTTTGTTTTTTAAGTAGGATATATTTTTTACTTAGTTTATAAATCAGTAAGAGACTTGATTCAAAAGCATGGGTATTTGGGGAGTAGTAGCTCACACATGTAGTCCCAGCACTTGGGAAGTAGAGGCAGGAGGATTAAGAATTCAATGTCACCTTAAACCCTCCCACCCTCAACCATGTAAGACTGTCTCAAAAAATAAAAATAACATGTTCACAAGTAAATTATTTGCGTTCAGAATGCTTTACGGCTTAGTTGTCCTGCTTTCTTAAGAAATGCAAGCTACTACTTTTGATTTTCCCCCCTCATGCTGGGGGTTGAACTTAGAGCCTTCAGAGGGCAAAGTACACACTAGTTGTTCTGCGAGAAGTTTCAGGGGTTGATTCTCTGTGTTTCTGCCTAGTTGAGAAAAGAGAGCTTAGGCAAAGGAAATAGTGAGTGTGCCACATGCATGTTGTCTGCTGAGAGTGGCTTCCTTGGGTGTCTGTTGCAGAAGAATAGAGGTTTACGTAGCCACCGTTCAAGCAAGGCTGTTGCCTTCTTCACTGTGTATCTAAACTCTAAATGGCATGGTTTGCAGAAACTGCAGAGACATTCTTTGTAGTCTTTTTTTTTTTTTTTTTTTTTTGGTTTTTCAAGACAGGGTTTCTCTGTGTAGCCCTGGCTGTCCTGGAATTCACTCTATAGACCAGGCTGGCCTCGAACTCAGAGATCCGCCTGCCTCTGCCTCCCGAGTGCTGGGATTCAAGGCGTGCGCCATTGTGCCTGGCCATTCTTTGTAGTCTTTTTTTTTTTTTTTTTTTTTAAAGATTTATTTTATTTTGTTATATGTAAGTACACTGTAGCTGTCCTCAGACACTCCAGAAGAGGGAGCCAGATCTCATTACGGATGGTTGTGAGCCACCATGTGGTTGCTGGGATTTGAACTTATCACCTTCGGAAGAGCAGTCGGGTGCTCTTACCCGCTGAGCCATCTCACCAGCCCCCCTTTGTAGTCTTAAGTGACTAGGATTTGTGGTGTCCTGGTTTAGTCCTCAAAAAAACACCAAACAAACGGACCTGACAGTTCAGTCCTGTCACCTCAGCACTTTAGCAGCCACGGCAGGAAGGACACGGCTGGGAATTCCAGGCCACCCTGGGCTAGAGAGAGAAACCCGCTCTGAAAACCAAAACCTAAAAACAAAAAATCACAATGGGAGATAAAACAAAAATCTTGTTCTCATAGCTATAACTAGTCTGGGAAAAATATGTGTCCTAGTAGCTTTGAACTGTAGTGATTTTTGTTTAGGTGCATGCAAACCCAAGGCAAATGTGGATATGTCTTGTTAGTTTAGGCACCCCACCAGTAGGTATATCCAAGCTTTCTTGCTATGTATATGTGAAATAAATAAGTGGAAAGGAGAGTCTCTTTGGAGAGTCACAAAAGAGTACGTAGAAATTTCTGCTAATAGTGGGTGGACTTTTGTTTGTCAGGACCAAAATGTCTTTGACTCGAAGAAGAAAGTGAAATTAACCAATGCGGAAGGAGTAGAGTTCAAGCTCTCAAAGAGACAACTGCAAGCCATAGAGTTTAACAAAGCTTTGCTTGCCATGTATACAAACCAGGTAAGTCTCTGTTTTCTGTGTGGAAGTCTGTTTTCTGTCTGTCTGACCTTGAACTACTTTGGCACATGAGGCACAATGGGTATTTGTATGATCTCTTTGTGTTTTGTCTTATTTCCTTCTTTAGTACTAGTAATTTTGTTAAGTAATTCTCCCACTTCTCTAAGCATATGGCGTTATTAAGGTTAAGAGTGTTCCCAGCTGGAAGAGGCTTACTTTCCTGTTTAGTCTAACTGTGCTGATGATTGACCTCAGCCTTGTGCATACCGTTGATCTGCATCCCCAGCCCTTTCCTTCCTTTCCTCACTAATCTTCCTGAATTACAGTGGAGAATTTAAAGACACCATTCACAGCTAAGATCCAACTTTTATTTCACTTGATGTGTCACAAAGTATAACTGTTAAGTTCAGTTCTTTGTTTTGACTTTATGTGTTTTGTTTGCATATATGTCTGGGCACTACATGTGTGCCTACTGTTAGCTCCCTAGAACCCAGCCCAAGGGATTCAATTGTTTATCTGTATCCTGGTTAGACTCTGAATTCATACTGTAGAGCACAAGACTTTAGTCCACAAATGAGAAGCAGTAATGTTTTTATTATTTAGAGCTGAGTCAAGGTTTCTTAAGGTTTTATTTCAGCAAGAAGTATATTTCTGTGGCTTTTCTATCTACTGTATTAATTTAAGGAAGAAATTCTAAACTTCATATAGCTGGAATTTAGGTGTTCAGATGATCATTTAGAGCTTGCTTTTTGCTTACTGCTTTTAGAACTCTCTTAAAATCAGTTAATTCAGTATGTTATAAATCTATAAATCTAAATAAAAATAATAAAATATGAGATGATGCTATAAACGTATTTGCTTAACCCTGCATTTTTTTCATCTATAAGCTGATTACTCCATCCCTTTACTTTGGATTATTTAATGTTTACTTTTATTAATACACATATTAATAAAGATGGGGCATCTTTTAGGCAGAACAGTGCCGAAAAATAGCTGCCAGCTTGCAGTCGCAGAGTCCTGAGCATCTCCTGCCTGTGCTAATCCAAGCCGCCCAGCTCTGCCGTGAAAAGCAGCATACGAAAGCAATAGAGCTGCTTCAGGTAAAGACACTATACTTACCCACCTAGTGAGGGGTCAGGTCCATGAAGCTGTTCATTGCTGGTGCATTATGCTATAACAACCCACAAACTAGTAGGTAATATACCACTGAGTTCCAGAGTCATGTTAGTTGACTTTTAAGCTAGAACTTTTTTACATGCTGCATTATGTTAACTTGTGTGAATTCTGAAGAATACATTTTTATTTGGAGATCCATTCAGCATGAATTAGGGGACTGAGCTTTAGGCTTGCAATGCCAAGCTATGCCCCACCCCATTTCAGTGATCTATGAATGCGGCAGAGGGTCCTAGTCCACATCATCTGTCAGGGAGGTACTGACTTGGTTTTTTGGTTTTGGTTTTTTTTTTTTTTTGGTTTTTTGAGACAGGGTTTCTCTGTATAGCCCTGGCTGTCCTGGAACTAGCTTTGTAGACCAGGCTGGCCTCGAACTCAGAAATCCGCCTGCCTCTGCCTCCCGAGTGCTGGGATTAAAGGCGTGCGCCACCACTGCCTGGCTCTGACTTGGTTTTGAGGTTCCCAAGCCAGTTGTCTTATTACATTATGTATTACATGAGTTTAGATGGTTGGGAAAATGGACGGGATTAAAAATAGGACCACCCTGAGGAAAAGCTGCCCACTGGGACCCTGCTGAGAAGGTAGTAGGTGAGTTTCTCTTTAAAACAAGAGTCTGCAGTATCTTCAGTATTTCCCTTTTAGGACTTTCTACGCACTTGATATCATTACACCTACTTGGAGACCTTGCTGTAAAGCACTGGTGTTGAATAAAGTGTCTCCCAAGGTGGTGCATGCCTTTGATCCCAACACCAAGGAGAAGCCAGAGGCAGGAGGAGCTCTTGGGTTTCAGGCCAGCCAGGGTTGCACACATTAACCTTGTCTTAGGGGGTGGGGGGTGGAGATTTTGACCTGAAAACAGAAGTTTAAAACTTTAAGCTGAACTTTAAAATCTTATACAGCCTAGATAAGTAATTGTAATGTCTTATAGTTGAATAAATTTATGTGTTTTTACCCACAACTAAAAAATATTTTAGGAATTTTCTGATCAACATCCAGAAAATGCAGCTGAAATCAAGCTTACCATGGCGCAATTGAAAATTTCCCAAGGTATTAATATTTGACTTTAAGTTCTTTGTTCAGTGGTAAAGTTTAGCTGTTGTTTCAAACATCCTAGACTATGACCTTCAGCAGATTGAGTAGAAAGGAAGCTGGCCTTTCCTTGAGTTGGTCCTGTGTTAGAACGAGTCTCAGGCCTTAAAGGCCCACAGGAAGGAGCAGGAGCTTCATTTGATGCACAGCACTGCCCTGCCTTCCCTAGGATGTCTCACCTAGAGATCCCTGGCTCTGAGACTGTACAAAGCGAGAAACAAGTTCCTTTCCCTTGTACTTTGCAGTGTCTTAGATTGTTCCTTTTTCCTTTTTTTTTTTTCCTAATACTTTGCTATGTACAGATATGAGGTCTGATACATTTGATAGGCAACATAAAACTATGTTTTTAAAAATTAAGCTTGGCTATCTAGGATTGAGTTGATCAGTGTGCTAGCTGCTAGCTTAGTGTATCTATTTTAAACTGACCAAAATTGAATGAAATTTACAGCTAGGCATAGAGCACTGACTATAATCTTTGCTCTCTGAAGGCTGAGGCAGGAGGATTGTGAGTTCAAAGCTAATGTGGGCTACTTTGTATTCTGTCTCAGAAACAAAGTTTTAAGTTTCAGTTTCTCTGCTCTAGGAGATACAGGCAGTAATGTTTGTAGAATAGCACAGATGAATGGAACATGATAGCTACAGATATCAGATGGCTTAGGCTCTCAGTCGGTGTTAGCAAATGGTCCAGAAGCTTTTACCTAGCCACAGTGGCTTAGACAACAAGTTAATGAGAAGAACACTTGGCATTTAGGAAAAACTGTAAAAAAGAAAAAAGAGAGGAGAGCAGAGGCTCCTTAGTGAGAATTAAAGGTGAAGGCTTTGGGTAATTCAAGTTTTCAGTGAGCATAAAATTCTACCACCAGTTTTCCATTTCAAGGCCTTTTGGGAGGGGCTTCTATCTCCTTCAGGTTGCCATCTGAAAAAAGAAGTGGTGTCATTCAACAGCCTGGAGTTGTAAGACCAGCTCTTCCTTTAGTGATTCTGTAAGCTTTAGGAAAGCATGGTTTTAGGCTTGAAGACAGTGCAGGGCCAAAGAGCTCGTGCTGTGCTACATGATGAGCAGAGTTTGAATCCCTGACACTCACGTAAAACACTGGCCTTGGCTGTATGTGCCTGAAACTCCACCCTTAAAGACAGGCTGATTCTAGGAGGTTGTTAACCATGCAGCTTAGCCAAAACAGCAAGCCTCCGTTTCAGTGGGAGACCCTGACTCCGCAGTAAGAAGGAGGGGGCTAAGAGGAGGATACCCCACATCTTCTCCATGCTCATGTACCGCCACATACATACTCAGCACGTGCACCACACTCTCAGCACACAAAACAGAGAAAAAAAAAAAAAAAATGAGCAGTGGGCGCACTATCCACTGTTCCCAGAGCTTATGTAGTAAGAGATGTTGCAAAATATAACTGATGATCTCTTTCCCAAGGAATAGAGATAGGGAGTAAGTTTTCTTTTATTTTTTCCACAATATGCTTTATTCATTAGTGGTGCTAATACCCTTCTTAATCTCCATAGGTAACATTTCCAAAGCTTGTCTAATCCTGAGAAGTATAGAGGAGCTGAAGCACAAGCCAGGCATGGTAAGTTTCTGTTTGCCTGTCTACACTCGCCTTCCATTCTCTTTCATTTGTCCTGTTTCCTAATGTGTGATAAGGTAGCATGATAACAGTTATCTGCCTGGGATACATTTCAGTCTGTGCTCTGGTAGTCAAATGAGTTACATCTCATTTAGGCCCCACATTCCCCATTAAAGGCAGCCTCAATCGCAGATCTAAATATGGAACTTTTTTTTTTTTGGCTAGATTGCTTATGTTATTGTTATTGTTTGGGGTTTTTGTTGTTGTTTGTTTTTATTAAAACAACTTAAAAAGTAGTGGTCAATAAATTTATTCAAATATTGCAGGTTTAAACCAGGCATGAGCCAGGCGATGGTGGCACATGCCTTTAATCCCAGCACTTGGGAGGCAGAGGCAGGCGGATTTCTGAGTTTGAGACCAGCCTGGTCTACAGAGTGAGTTCCAGGACAGCCAGGGCTACACAGAGAAACCCTGTCTCTAAAAACAAACAAACAAACAAAAAACCAAACCAGGCATGATCCCAGCACTCAGGAGGCAGAGGCAGAGGCAGGATGATCTCTTGGAGTTTAAGTCCAGCCAGAACTACAGAGAGAAACCCTGTCTCAAAGAGCCAGGTTTATATAGCTCAAAACCTTGCAGGTTTACATAGCTGTGACAGTGTCTTTCCAGTACTCACTGGTTCCGTGGTAAAAGAACAAGAACTCTCTTCTTCCTGTTTCTTTCCCCTAGCACAGCTGTGCACAGCTGGACACGGCCATCTCTACAGTGCTCTCTCTTCATTCATAGTGTAAGGCTTGTGCTGGCATTGTTGGATTTTTTTGTTTTTATTAGAATTGTACCATTATATGACTGAAATTTTGGCCTTTTGCTATTTAAAGAATTTATCCATTAAAAAAAAAGTATCCATTTCATCTGAACTGTATTTCCATAGAAACTGTGTGAGAACTCCTTTATTATCTTCTTAATAACTACAGAATCTGATACTGTTTACTTGACCTAATCAGTTTTCTGTTGCTATGATAAAAATACTGATCAAAACCACTTTGAGAAGGCAAGAGTTCATTCATTTGGCTTACAGGTTACAGTAAACCAATAAATTATTAACAGAGCCTGGGTGTCAGAACTGAAGCAGAGGCTGTGGAACACCATTTACTGGCTTGCTCCAGGATCATAGTCTGCTTCATTTTTTTTATATTGTCCAGGACCACTTGCCCAGTGATGGCACCACTCACAGTGGGCTAGGTCTGCCCACGTCAATCAGCAACTAAGAACATGCCCCACAGAGCAGCCCTGGGCCAGTCTGATAGGAGCAGTTCCTCAGCCGAGGTTCCTGCTTCCTGGTGTGTCAAGCTAACATCCAAGATAGCCATCACGTGTGTTGTCTCCCTCTGACCACGATGGCCAGACTGCCTCAGCTACACCAAGGTCTCTTAAAAATGCAACCTTTTTCTATTTCTTGTCCTTTTGCCACCCTACATATTCACCGGGTAAGCTTTTGGCAGCTTAGACCGCAGGTATCTTATCTCATTACAGCTGAGCAGTGCTGGAAGCTTCCCCATCAGACTCTTGCCTGCCTGGCAGTAGTTTGTATAAGTGTATCAGATGCTCATTTCTAATGTTCTGCTCTTATCAAACTGATACTACTTTAGAAGAAGGTCTATATTATAGATAAATGCATTCTTATTTGGAAAAGTACTTCTAGAAATTTAGTTCTCTAAAAGGAATAAAGCATATGGGGAATTAAGGACTGGCCAAGATCCCATTCAGCTGTATTCATTCTTTAGTGTTTTTAATTTTTAAAATCTATGTTCTGAGGGTGCTGGAGAGATGGAAGAGCACTGACTGCTCTTCCAGAGGCCCTGAGTTCAGTTCTCAGCAACCACATGGTAGCTCACAACCATCTGTAATGAGATCTGATGCCGTCTTGTGTGTCTGACGACAACTACAGTGTACTCTAAATAAAATAAGTTGTGGTTTAAAAAAAAAAAAAAGCTGTTTTGAAAGTGAAGGAAGAATGTCGTTCATTGACTTTGTCCGTGTGACCTTTACTGCACAGGTGTCGGCATTGGTGACCATGTACAGCCACGAGGAAGATGTTGACAGTGCCATTGAGGTCTTCACACAGGCTATCCAGTGGTATCAAAGCCACCAGGTAAAGGAGTGAGTGGAGCAAAGTATTATAAGGGCATATTTTTCCATCAATAATAAAGTGTTCTACTGAACCAAAAATTTCAGAAAACTAAAATATTGAGTCACTATTTAAAAATTGGAAAGCTACCTAGACTTTCAAATTAATTTCTATAAAAGTATGCCAGGTTCAAATAAAATTGTTATACATAATGTATAGCTGCAAGATGAAACAAAACAGCTCATTTGTATTTTTAGAAGCTCTTTCCTGTATATGTGTATGTGCATGCATATATACACTCAAGATATGATAAATTACTGGTAAGGAGCTAAGAGCCAGTGGGTGGCTAGTCTTTAGAAGTGCAGTGTATGGGATGACTAGCATGTCTTATCTAATAGAAGCATCTTCATTTTTTCCAGTATCAATCTCTGCATGGGTAGTATCAGCTTTACCATGCATACAAACATGCTATATACATGGCTATTAGCTGTTAGCAGTAGGAGGGCATCAGTGTTCTGGAAATTATGTTGAATTAATGTTTGAGAATATGCTGTATCATTAAGGTTTGATTCTAGGAGAATGTTGTATTGTTTGGTTGGGGTCTGCTGCTGCTGCTGCTGCTGGAGCCAGCAGCACATGAGGCCTCCTGGGCAAGTGCTCACTAGCCCTGCATTCCAGCTTGTAGATTTCTGTGGGTGACCAAGACAGAGATGGGTTATGTCTGGTTCCATAAACTGATGACTTGTTCTTTCATATACAAAGATGAAGAATTTATTAAACAGGTCCATTTTAAAGGGCCTTTAGTAAGTAGGACTTCACTCACAGGCTAGATATTTAGCTTAAAACTTTGCTATTTTATTTTGTTTTGTTGAACCTGTAGCCCAAATCCCCTGCTCATTTGTCCTTGATAAGAGAAGCTGCAAACTTCAAGCTCAAATATGGCCGGAAGAAGGAGGCAGTCAGTGACCTAGAACAGCTGTGGAAGTAAGCTCTGGGAAATGCTGTGGAATCCACACCTTGTTCCTGTCGTGGGGGTGATGGAGGATCCCCCTGTTTATGTTAGGGGTGATTTTATAAACTGTTTATTAACTTTTTTATTTTTTCTTTCAGACAGAATTCAAAAGATATTCACACCCTAGCCCAACTTATTTCTGCTTACTCGCTTGTGGATCCAGAGAAAGCAAAGGCGTATCCTCTGTGGTCTAGCTGGAGAGGGAGCACCAGAGCTCTGCTAATACTTGGATTTCATGCAGAAATTTTTCTGTTAGAAATTTCAACTCGGGCTAGAGAGATGGCTCAGTGGTTAAGAGCACTGACTGCTCTTCTGAAGGTCCTGAGTTCAAATCCCAGCAACCCATGGTGGCTTACCACCATCCATAATGAGATCTGATGCCCTCTTTTGGTGTGTCTGAAGACAACTATAGTGTACTAACATTATTATTATGTCTTATTATTTAAAAAAGATTTTCAACTCATAGACTTGCTTCCACTTAGTGAAAGCAAAATTTACAATTATGTATCAGTAAGAAGTGGGGGAGGAGTCACATACCTGTACATTGCAAACAGTGCTGATAAGATTCACAGGCAGGGCATGGTAGCGTATTCCTGCAATCCTAGCACTTGGGAGGCAGGAGCAGGAGAATTAGGTCATCCTTGGCTGGATAGTGAGTTCAATACTAACTCGGACTTGAAGAAATTAAATATCCTATTTGATGAGTTTGGGTTCAAAGTGCTACACAAATCAGGCCATGTTCCCTGAATTGAGTTGTATGTAGGCTGCTAAGAAACTACTGGTCCAAGCCCCTGCACTGAGCCAGCCTGTGTCTGCACTGATAGTTAGGAAATACCGGGAACGACATCACTGAGGTAAGAAATCGGTGATTGGTTTTCCCTTCAGAACATATACTGTGTATTTGATGTAACTTGTTATTTTATAGGAGATTTAAGGGTATTTTTGCTGTTGATAAAGGCCATCCAGGAAAGAGTATTTTTCTGTTAACAAATATGTGTTGATAGATACAAATGTATGTTGTGTTCCTGAACACCTGACTTACTCCAGTCTTAGTAAACATCTGCCCTCGTCGGATAGTATGTCTCTAAAAGTAGATGTTGAGGCGCTTGAAAATTCTCCTGGTGCTACCTACATTCGGAAGAAGGGTGGAAAAGTTACTGGAGATAATCAACCAAAGGAACAAGGGTAATGTTTTTCTAATTCAAAGTCTATAAACACACACACACACACACACACACACACACACACACACACACACACACACACTTCTGAGTGCTAGGATACCCAGAAGAAAAAAGAACATTTCAACAGCAGTTGGAGTGAAGGCTTCATGTGAGACTTGCTGGGCTTGTATCAGGTGGAATGGTTAGAAGAGTGCTGTCAGTCTGGTTGACAGAGAAAGACATGATGCTTCCATTCTTGTGGATACACTCTTGACACCTTCAACCTTAGTTCAGTAGTTAATAGTTCTCTGCTGTATTGGATGTGACATATACAAAGAGATGTTTTGTTTCCCTATTGTAGCTTTCAGAGTGCTTAATAATTACTTTAAAGTATTTTCTTGATTTCTTGGTACCTGTTATGTACCTTTTTCTTTTTTTCTTTCTTTTTTTTTTTTTTTTTTTTTTTTTTTTTTTTTTTTTTTCGAGACAGGGTTTTCTCTGTGTAGCCCTGGCTGTCCTGGAACTCACTCTGTAGACCAGGCTGGCCTCGAACTCAGAAATCCACCTGCCTCTGCCTCCCGAGTGCTGGGATTAAAGGCGTGCGTCACCACGCCCGGCTTTTTCTTTTTTGTCAATGTACTTAGTAAACTGCTTTACCGATTTCAAAAAGTAACAAATTTAAGATTCAAAATTTGAAAAATGAGGCTAGGGGTATAGTTCAGAACACTTGCTTGGTTTTTAGAAGGCCTTGTTTTTGATCCCTTGAACCATCAAAATACATTTGGTTTTAGAGAAAAGAGAGAGAGTAATTGGGCATGGTGTCAGCAGCCTATAATAAAACACTTAGAGCATGAAGCAGCTGTGTTTCACATTCAAGGCCAGCCTTCTCTACATAGCGAGCCAAGTGTGGTGGTACTCGCTTGTACTACCAACCAGTATGCGAGAGACAGAGGCAGGAGGATCAATTAAAGCCCAGCCTTGGCTACATGAGACATGTTTATAAGGGAAAACAAAAACAGGTTAGGTATGCCTATAATCCCAGCAGTTGGAAGGCAGAGGACCTTTGTGAGTGAAGGCCAGCCTAACCTACATAGTGAGTTCTAGGCCAGCTGGGGCTGCAGAGTGAGACCTTGTCTTTAAAAAGAAGTGCAAAATAAGTAAGGAGTGTCTCTTCTCCCATCCATCCTCCTCCCTTCTAGGGCCATGACCAATGTAACTTGGTCTCTGTGTCCTCCTAAAAGGTTACCTGTGTATGTTCTGTAGCAAAGAGCTTCTTGATTTTCAAATTCTTGCCAAACAGTTACTCACTAAAACATGGTAGGCTTCTGTTTGTATAAAGTACCTCTGGTACTTTAAGATACTTTATTTACTACTCACACTACTTAGAGGATACTTTGGTAATTTAGGCATGATAGCGCTTTTCAGAGAATAGGTAAAATTTATATTGTAAAATGGTTTATATTATACTTAATGTGTATTATCTCGATGATGATAATGATTCTCAATTTCTTTTTAGACAGGGAGATTTGAAAAAGAAGAAGAAGAAAAAGAAAGGTAAGACTTTGAAGAAAAAAAAAAAAATGCATGTTAGATTTCTATGTTGAGATAGCCCAGGCTGGCCTCAAACTCAAGGCAATCCTCCTGCATCAGCCTCCCAAGTGCTCAAAACACAAGTGTGTATCACCATACCTGGCTTTAGATTCTTTTTTCAACAATAAAAATAGTGTATTCCTAATAGAACTCTCTGGATCTAAAAACGTTATTCTCTTATGGTATTTTCAAACACTGACTTTTATCTTGACTGGAACTAACATTTTCATTACATTAGTGTTCTCTGAAGAGTTTATCTAAGTTCAGAGTGCTGCTGTCTGTTAGGGTTTCCGTTAGTGTAAAGAGACACCATGACCAAGACAACTGTATAAAGGCGAACATTTAATTGGGACTGCCTTACAGTTTCAGAGGATTAGTTCAATGTCAAGGTGGAAAATGTGGCATCATGCAGGCAGACCTGGTGCTAGAGGAGCCAAGAGTTGTCCATCTTGATCTGAAGGCCACTAGGAGAAGACTGTCTTCCAAAGGCAACCAGCAAGAGGCTCTGGCTCTGGCCAGGAGGAAGCATATTTATAAGACCTCAAAGCTCCATCTCACCAGAGACACTTTTCTAACAAGACCACACCTCCAATTTCACTTGTGTTATTTATTCCAAGCCATGAACACACTATTTAGACAATTTTGAAGCTGTTCTAGGTGTATTTCTCATTTATCAATTATTTCTAGGAAAACTGCCTAAGAATTATGACCCAAAAGTTACCCCAGATCCAGAAAGATGGCTACCAATGCGAGAGCGCTCTTATTACCGAGGAAGAAAGAAGGGTAAAAAGAAGGACCAGATTGGAAAAGGAACACAGGGAGCTACTGCAGGAGCCTCCTCTGAACTGTAAGTTGTGGCTGCAAAACAGTAGTTTCAGAATGCAGTTCATCCTGGAGGCTGGTTCAAGTCTTAAAACTTCCCTTATATGCTGTGTGAGAAATACAGTCCTCCTCCCTTGATAAGGATTGCAGTATGTGAAAGGAAGAAAATACACTGATTTTATAGCAAGCACTATAACTATGTGATTCTAGTGTTTAAAGGTATTGTAGGAGCTGTGGGGAGAGGGAGGGAGGGAGGGAGGGAGGGAGGGAGCTCTTGCCCTGGGTTTAACCAATAGTTCTACAAACCACCAAACAGCCTAACAAGTAATTACAGTTACTTTAGAAACTAAAGATGGGGCCGGGTGTGGTGGCCTTTAATCCCAGCACTCGGGAGGCAGAGGCAGGCGAATTTCTGAGTTCGAGGCCAGCCTGGTCTACAAAGTGAGTTCCAGGACAGCCAGGGCTATACAGAGAAACCCTGTCTCGAAAAAAACAAACAAACAAAAAAAAAAAAAAAAAAAAAAAAAAAACCTAAAGATGACTCATGTAAATGTGAATTTCATTTAAATAAAATGTGAACTATTTCTACATAGAATTATAAGTCATTTTAAGCTGATTTTCTAAGCTTACATTTGGCACGTAGCTTATATTACACTTTCTTTAGTTATAAAATTATTTAAAATATTCAAGAGTCATGGATAGAGATATGATACATTCATCCTTAAAACATGTAGGAAATTATTAGGTATGGAAAGTGAAATCCATGCACTTACATCTTACATCATTTCCTGTATTACATTTCTAAATGACTAAAACCTTTCTGGTTTGATGATTTCAGGGATGCCAGTAAAACCGTGAGCAGCCCACCCACCTCCCCGAGACCCGGCAGTGCGGCAACGATATCGTCCTCTGCAAGTAACATTGTACCCCCAAGACACCAGAAACCGGCAGGCGCCCCAGCAACCAAAAAGAAACAGCAACAGAAAAAGAAGAAAGGAGGGAAAAGTGGCTGGTGATGACAGTGTACTTGTTGCAGGCTGTCCTTAATCCAGTGTCAGTGACATTAGGAACGTAATAAAGGTGACAGCACAGCAGGAAGCACAGAGCTCCCTCCTCCATCCCCATAGTCCTGAGATGATTTCTTACACTTCAGATGGGAAGACATCCTCCTCAGACTGCCTCATCAAATTGGCCTGCTTATACCAAATAGCTTTACAGAGAGAGGCCTGAAGATGGCAGCATACAACACATTATCTAAGGTTTCCCCAGATTTAAATAGAAAGGGTTTCTCCTGTTTCAACTCGTGTGAAGATACATGTTCCTATCAAGTCTCACCTTAAATTATGTCTTACAAGGCTAAAAGAATCTTCTGAGCATTCCAAGTATGTGTTTAGAACTATCATGTGATGACAAGGGATCTTAATAACTGAGTGGCCAGAAACTCACCGTCTAAAATAATCTTACCCATAAATTCTGTCCTGTGATACTAGAATTGGGACTCTCTCACGTGTGTGTGTTTGTGCACACCTGACTCCTTTGTACCTTTGTTGTTTCCATTTTCAGATTATGTTAACAGACTGATTTAGTTCCACTGAGGACCTCAAACAATGTATCAGTGTTCTAAGTAGTTGACTCTTAGACCCAGTGTTCTGAGGGCTAATGGGTTTGGGCTTCTCAGTCAGAACACTTAATGGCCACTATCAAGAACATAAACTTTGACCTCTTTATCTTAAAGAGGAAATAGTATCCAGTGGTACTGACATTCATCAGAGCATTTGGCCCCATTAATAATCAGATGGCTCCCCTTTCTGGTTATGGGACATGACCTTTGTTCCCTTTTTCGAAGCGACGCGGTCTGCAGTCATTCTGTGTTGTAAATGCTGCTCTTGTCTTTCATTGCTAGCAGGCCACTTTCACACTCAGCAGTTGTGAGACACACATGGGTGCTTCCCCATGCTTAGTATTCATTTCTGTTACCTGAGAGATCATTTATTTCACACTATTTCCTGTGATGAGATTACTCTGTTCTTGTTAATAAAAGTGCTGCTGTGTTTGAACGTTGTCTGTTGAAACTTCTCCAGTGGGTTTTCACAAGGCTTTCCTGCTCTGTGGAATTAGAAATAGGGGCTACTTTTCTGTTCAACATAATCAGTATCTGCAATGTCTAAGAGGGATATACGTTGCTCTCCAGAGGACTGAATATTCTGTTACAGGAATAATTGATTCCGTTACATCTCCTTTCCTTAAGGACTTTTTTTTTATGTTGACCAACAGAATCTTGATATTCTAAACTTTGAGAATTTTGGTCTAAGACATCATGGTGAAATACATACATAATCCTCTTAGCTGGCATTACTAGCAGTACTTAATACAGTCATTGCTAAGCCACAGAAACCTCATTTCACATAAGTTATTTATCTAAACTTCATCTGTACTAACATTCTAATAACTTTTGGGGGAAGTCTAACTGATTCAGTGTGTGTGTGTGTGTGTGTGTGTGTACACGTGTACATGCACGTGCGCATGCACATTAATAAACAATGGAAAACATCCATTCACTGTGTCACATTTTGAAATAAATTTTAAAATAAACTAGCAGTGAATGTGTGAATAACGATGTTTCGGGTATTGGCATTTTATGAAGGACTTCCTTGTTAATATAATCTAAGAACTTTCTTTTAAGGTGACTATCTAAAATTGTCTCCTGCCTCTCCTAACAAAACTATAAATCAAGTGGGATTGGGAGAACTCGGTTTTAAAAAGTCAAAATTCGGAGGCTAGAGAGATGGCTCAGCAGTTAAAAGCATTCGCTGCACTTCCAGAGGCCCTGATTTCAGTTCTCAGCACTCGCACAGCAGTTCACCTGTCTGTGACTCCAGTTCCAGGGAATCTGACACCCTCTTTGGCCCCTCTGGCAACACATGTGTAATACACATGTAAAACACATAAACATAAAACAATAAATCTGAGGGAAAAAATCCACAACATTGATCTATGCATTTGTAAAGTATTGAGCCTAATATTTTCAAGCCAACTCAAAATAACTAACCTTAAAAACTGTCCCATCGCTCAAGCCTTCTGGGACTCGCCATCACTCCTTTACTGGTATATTTGGAATATCTAACAAAAGAAACTCAATTTCATGTAGGAACTGTATTTTTCCCTGTGGTGGGGGGAGAAAGGGGTCTCAACACGCTAGCCTGGCATTCAACTCCCTGTAGCTTCAGTCTGAGCTTAAGCTCTGTTTTCTCAGCTCCCGAGTGCTAAGATCCAGGCAGGAGGCAACCATGTCTCTTTACTGAGCAGGAACTCCGGGTCTTTATCACTGACTTACTCCCTCATCCCTAAAAACTGACCTTGTTAAATTATGCAGTCTCCTGGGTCAGTTCCTCAGCGAGCTCAAGATGCCCCCTCACTTAAATTACTACATACTGCTAAGGAGGGGGACTACATTTTGGCTCAATTTGCTTTTTGTTTTTGTTTGCTTTGTTCTGGATTTGTTTGTTTTGCTTTGGTATCTTTCCTGACTAGCTGTCAGGACCTGCAATCTCTGTCCTTAGCTGACAGTTGTGAATAGCAGCCCTTTTTGTGGCTTCCAGTGGAATGAATTCCTGTGGAATTGGGATGGTGGGGGGTGTAAGTTGCGTTCTGGGGTGGTGGTTGAAACTGGGGAAAGATGGGGAGTCTTCTGGGGACTCTGGTGTCCTAGGCATTCTTAACTTAGAGGCACAACTGGTTGAGCAAATTGGGAGTTGAAGTCTCCAGATAGCTGAAACTCTTTAGGAGTTTCTTCAACACTGCCAAATAGTGCCTTTGTGCCTTCTGGAGCAAGGGGTACCTAAGGACCTCCTGCCACAATAGTCCTTGTCTGTTTCTCCCAGTTCTCTGGTGAAGGTCACCAGGTTCCCCAAGATTGGGTCAGATCCAACCCCCTTAGCATCCTTGCCCTTCCCTCTTCCACTGGACAGTCCTGGGGATCTCAAGTTCAACGAATCAGCTGCCAGCCCCAGGCAGGTGCGCCTACGCAAAATACCAGATCGTCAGCTGCGCCCACTGGCAAGGACTGCGGTGACCACGGGTGTGGCCTTGTGGTCCTACGTCTCCACCTTGAGCCCCACACCAGGGCCACACCTGCCAGGATTGGGGCCGCGGCTCCGGCGCGCGGGCGCGCAGGAGACAGAAAGGGAAAGGCGGTGGCGGCAATGGAGAGGGGGAAGACTAAAAAAGAGAGTCAAAGGTTTTCTTCGAGCACTAGGGAAACAGCAGTAAAGGTAGAGAAGGAAAAAAAGAAGGGCCTGGAAGTAAAAAGCAAG
>LR750867.1:169879-247379 GCA_902729485.2 Mus minutoides
TAGACCTGAAAACCAAGGAGAACGGGAAGGACAAAGGGAAGGAGGAAGAGAAAAAGAAGAGTGCAGACCCGAAAACCAAGGAGAACGGGAAGGACAAAGGGAAGGAGGAAGAGAAAAAGAAGAGTGTAGACCTGAAAATCAAGGAGAACGGGAAAAACAAAGGGAAAGAGGAAGAGAAAATGAAGAGTGCGGACCCGAAAACCAAGGAGAACGGGAAGGACAAAGGGAAGGAGGAAGAGAAAAAGAAGAGTGTAGACCAGAAAACCAAGGAGAACGGGAAAAACAAAGGGAAGGAGGAAGAGAAAATGAAGAGTGCGGACCCGAAAACCAAGGAAACCGGAAAAGAGACGGAAGAGGGGAAAAGAAAGAGTGCAGACCTGAAAACCAAGGAAACCGGAAAAGAGAAGGAAGAGGAGAAAAGAAAGAGTGCGGACCTGAAAACCAAGGAGAATGGGAAAGACAAAGGGAAGAAAGAGGAGAAAAGGAAGAGTGCAGATCTGAAAACCAAGGAGAACGGGAAAGACAAAGGGAAGGAGGAAGAGAAAAGGGAAAATGGCCTGAAAGGCAAGGAGAACGGGACAGGGATGGAAGCCAAAGAGGAGCGAGGGACGGAGAAAAAGAAGGAACAGGTCACAGAACAGGTCAAGGAGAACACCAATACCACCATTAAAACCCTGTACCCGCCGCCGGTAAGAGACCTGGGACTGGCACTCTTGCTTCCGAGGTCACAGCCGGCATCCAGACCCGCTGGTACTGTTACGTCGTCGTGGCCGAAGCACAGAGAGAACCGGGTCTTACCCGAGGGCTTCTGTCTATGGATGGGGGGAAGTGCCAAGGTTCGAACACACCCTTCCTGTCCCCAACTTTACCCCTTCTTATGTCCCCGGGTCCTACCCCTCCTTGTCTAGGGTCGAGAGACCAGGGATCTTAATTGGTCCTGATGAAACACAGAGACTGCCCCCGCCCCCCTCCCCACTCGTCTCTGTCCCGCAGCGCTTCACACCAGCGTGCGGACCATGTAAACAATGCCGAAACCAATATTGAACTCTCCTCCTCGAACTTACTGTGAATATATTCTTTGTTGGAAGAGATAGCATTCTTGAAAACATGTACGTTGAATAATACATGATGCGTTGGGGGCTCCCTGGTTCTTTCCCACGGGCGGGTGCTGTAGTCTGCATGGCTTTCAGAAGGGAGGGTGGAAGGTTTAGTCTCAGAACTCCAGGTCAGAACCTTAGTTGGTTCTTTGCCTTAGAGCTGCTTCCTGGTTCTCAACAATTTGAATTGTTGACAGGACTTGATCCCTTGTAAAAATACAGACTCCACAGAAGCACAGATGATGAAAGAAATAACTATTGACAAAGAACAGTGATGTTCAGAATTAGATTTGAGTATTTACCTTCCAGGGTGTTTTTCGCGGGGCCAGGCTTCTCACTTTGCCCTTCGGATGTGCCTGCCGCTGCCACTTCACCCAATGTGAGAAACTGTGTGGTTTCTAGTAGTTCTATTAGTGGGCTGGGTTCGCGCCCTCCTAGGGGAGAATAAATTATTAGATTTTCTTCTAAACTCTCGATTTACAGTGTTTTGAGCTTTCTCTAGACCCTGTGGTGAAGGACCCTGTGCTTTGATTAGGCTTGACTCTTAGAGCTACCATTAGAACCCAGAACTTTAGCAATGAACTCTACTGCTGAGCCAGTCGGTATTGTCAGCTTAAAATATAAGCAAAATGTAAGCCTTGAGTGCAGAATTTCTAGGGAAGATAGGCTGGGGGATTAGGAGCAGGGGACAGTTATAAATGTATTTCCTAAGACTTTGGATGCCATTATTTTAGATATCACTAAGAAAAACAGCTTTGGCAGCAAAAAGATGACCAACCAGAATAAAATATATCCTAATTTCAGTGATGCAGATGATCTTAGAATTGACAAAGTGTGACAGGATAGATAGCCTGGGTAGGAGTCGTAGTGGAAATGGTAGGGGACACAATGCACAGCCTGCAGCCATTTCTTGGTGCCTCTAATTACTTTAAAGTATGCAGCTTTGAAATTTTTCAATGGCCAAGTCCTTACCATAGTGTAGTCTCAGAAAGGCACTGCAACACTTAGAATGGGAAAGGAGGTTAGGGCAGGGCTATGAAATACTCATGAAAATACCAGTTCTTTAAGTCGGTGAGGGACAGCTGTTCAAGCACAAGGACCTGAATTTGGACCCCCAGCATCCATGTAAAACCTAAGCAACACACACACACACACACACACACACACACACACCACACACACACACACACACACACACACACACACACACACACACACACGCAGAGGTTCAGCCGAGTGCACCAGATCACACTACATAAACAATTTTTCTCCCAAAGAACAAAACCCAAATATATACTGTCTTTAAAATCTGAGGCCTTCATAGATCCTGCTTTCTACATAAGTCCTTATTAGGCCATACCTTAAAACATCTTTCCTTCACTCAGATGGTTTTTTTCCTTAACAGATGAGAGTGGTTTCAGTGCCAGCACTAGAGAGATTTAAGGCCGCTCTGGGCTAAAAAGTGAGACCCAAGAAAACAAAAAAAAATTCAACAGACAAAAGAGATGGGCTAGAGATTCTAACGCTACTTAAGATCACCTTTGAACCAGATGGGGGGACTTATCTTTACTCCTCCGAGGCAGAGGCAGGTAGATCTGTGAGTTCAAAGCCAGCCTGATCTACACAACGAGTTCCAAGTCCTGTAGGGCTGCATAGTGACCTCTGGCTCAAATATTAAGATCATGTTTTTGATTGGGGATGAGAATAATTGCTTAGCAAGTTCAAGTTCCTGAGTTTTAATCCTCTGCAGTGTGCTCAATCAATACTTTCTAGTGTTCCCATAGAGGAAGCAGAGTTATATGATGTTACTATTTTGGAAGCAGGACCATCAGAGACAATTGCTAATGTTTTTGTTTAAATATTGTTTGGACTATAGGAACCAGCGCCCTGAGCGCCCTGAGCTAGCCCTGAGCTAGCCCTGAGCGCCCTGAGCGCCCTGAGCTAGCCCTGAGCGCCCTGAGCGCCCTGAGCTAGCCCTGAGCACCCTGAGCTAGCCCTGCACTCCTGCTGTTCTTCCTTTAGGATCACTGGGTTTGTGTTTGTTCAAGACAGGGCCTTGGTCTGTAGCTCAAGGGCTGTCTTAGAACTCACTATGTAGCCGAGGCTGGCCTTGAACTCACAGAGTTCCGCCTGCTTCTGCCTCCCTAGTGCTGGGATTAAAGGTACAAACTCCTTTCTGATCATTTGTGATGAGGAACTCTAAGGCTGGAATGTTAGCAGAGAGCTGCTTTTGAAATTTGCTTACAAATGCCCAGGTTTAATGTTTGGCTTTATAACAAATACTCTTTTGTTATTGTGGTGGGTTTAACAATTTCTGTAGTCTTAGCCTTCCTGCTTAATCATGATAGAGCTGGGTGGGTGGTGGTACAAGCCTTTAAGACCAGTACCCCAGGCAGAGGCAGGCAGATCTCTGTGAGTTTGAGGCCAGCCAGATCTACAAAATGAGTTCCAGGACAGCCGAAGCTGTTACACCGAAAAACCTTATCCCAGAAACAAACAAACAAAAGCATAAGGGAGGAACTTTGTCCTAATATTTTGTAGCCAGTTTATCCAACTGCTAAGACAAGACAAATCACAAGACCTTAAGTGCATCCCTGCTGGGTGGACCGGTCCACCCTCGTACCATAGACAAACCACTCTAGTAGAGTTGCCAGTAGATGAGAATTCTAGAAGGAATCACAGTGTGCTGAGATGGCTCAGCAGGTAGAGACACTTGCTTTAGAGACTGACAACCTGAATGTGATCCTGGGACCCACATGATAGAAGGACATAACCAATTCGAGAGTTGATCTCTGACCTCCATATGCATGGTAAAGTGCCCCTGTGCAAGAACATATGCATGCACACACACACACACACACACACACACACACACACACACACACACACTGTGGGGGAAAAAAAAGAAGAAAAAATGTATGGAAATTGGTCTGGGATCCATAGACCTGTGGCACTGCACAGGACATACATTCTAAGATCCAAGTGTGTATGTGTGTGTGTGTGTGTGTGTGTGTGTGTGTGTGTGTGTGTGTATTGATAGACTAACAAAAAGTTGGACAATAGAAAAGGGACAGGAGAGTACTATCACAGAAGCCATTGTCTGGGTTTAGACTGGTTAGCAATTCTACTGGTATAGAGTCCTAATACAGCAAGGCACACTCTGTCAGGAGCCAGCCAAGCATAGCCCCGATTTTTTATCTTTTATTTCACAGGTAGAAAATAAGCAGATCCTAGTACTAGGTCTGGATGGAGCAGGAAAGACCAGTGTCCTCCACTTGCTGGCTTCCAACACAGTCCAGCACAGCACGGCTCCTACCCAAGGTTTTAATGCAGTTCATATCAACTCTGAAGATAGGCAAATGGACTTCCTGGAGAGTAAGTTCTGTTTCTCATCAGCATGCATCTTTGGCCAGAAGCCTCGGTCCCTGCTGAGGTGGTGATCTTGCAGGACTTGACACTGGACGGGCTTCTTCTGCACTTAGGGATGATGTGTAGTTGAATACTCTGGTGCCAGTGGTGCGAGGTGGGGGAGCTTTCTGCTGTCTCCGTTTTCTTCTTTGTAGTGCTGGCAACAAACGGGGCTTAGAGGAAGCCTTTAGGATACCCGCCTGTATCTCCTGTAATCATCCTTCCTCTTCCCTCACTGTTACAGATACCCCGCAGTCCAAGCAAGTCCATGTGCATCATCAGTGATGAAATCGGAGGCAATCCCAAACCTCTTCTAGTTAGCTAGCAGTCCTAGACCCTGTGTGGCAATACTGTCCCACCTCACTAATAACCTAGAGTCAGGTCATGCCTCCTCCCCTTTATACTTCACCCCCCTACAAGACTTCATTTGTCCTCATGGCCCTAAATCCCAGCTAGAGACACCCAGCTTTATCTGAACAGCCCAAGCATGCCCAGATGTCTTCTGCCACCCCTTCCTTGGTGGACATGCCTGTGAGTTTACTTGATGACTTCTTCCTCTCTGCAGTTGGTGGCAGTGAGCCATTCCGCTCCTACTGGGAGATGTACCTCCCCAAGGGGTGGCTGCTGATCTTTGTGGTAGATTCAGCTGATCACAAACGATTACCTGAAGCCAAGAAGTACCTTCATCAGCTAATTAATCTAAATCCAGGGCTCCCTCTTGTTGTGTTTGCCAACAAACAGGTAAGAATTTGTGCAAATCTGGCTGTGTGGCTCAGTGGCAGGGCACCTTGCCTAGCTTTCAGGATTGTCCCCCCAAACGATGTTAATGTAACCCACACTCAGTAGTTTCATTCTTAACTCAGAAATGTGGGGTTTTAATAGGTAGATATCCAACAATACACTCTGTATTCAATCTCCTGTACAAATAAGTCTCTTTTATTTGTATCTGTATTAGATCTCCTGGAATATACACTATTTCAATAGAAAGACAATTTATTCATCTTATGTCCTTCACATCCTTGAGTTGTTTATCTGTTGACCCATAGAGGGATGAAAAGAATTGAACCATGTGCAATGACCATATTTCAACAAACCAATATTGACCGCTGCTTGAATTCAACACAATAATTGAGTGGCTTCTTATATATATATATATATATATATATATATATATATATATAGAGAGAGAGAGAGAGAGAGAGAGAAAGAGTTGTTTTAGATTGGTTACACTTAAACTGAATTTATTTGATGCATGCATTAAAAGCAATAAACACCCAAGGAGAAACTTGCAACTTGTGCCCTGATCTTGGGAGTATAGGATATTAAGGGAAAAAAAATAGAATTTTTTTGCTGTAGCAATTTTCCTTTATTTGTATATGGCCCAAAGGGATAAAATCAGAGAGCCAATCTATTTTTATACATCTGTGGTCATGGCAGCATTATTGTTATTCCAGCAGCCACGGGTTAGAAGTTATCAGCGTCTAGCCGCTGATGAATGCATAACAAATCGTGGTGTCTCCACACAGCCCATTCCTTTAACTTTCAGAGGGAAGGGAATTCCACTGCATGCAGCCACACAGAGGAACCAAGCAGATACTATCCTCAGTGCATAAGCTAGCCACAGAAGGACAAATGCTATGTGAGTCTGTTTACCTAGAGTCATCAAACCTGAGTTACCAAGAGGAACTGTGGCTGCCGAGGGCTGAAGGAAGAAGGAAGGTGGAGTTAGCTTAGTGTAGATGGAGCTTTACTTTATTGAGATAAAGAATTTGGGGAATTGTTGATTCTAATGGTTTAAAACACTAAAATGGTAAATCTTATGGGTTCTTCTACTATGACTATTTCTTCTTCTTCTTCTTTTTTTTTTAAACAATCTTTTTTTTTAAAAGATTTATTTTATTATATGTAAGTACACTGTAGCTGTCTGCAGACACTCCAGAAGAGGGCGCCAGATCTCGTTACGGATGGTTGTGAGCAACCATGTGGATGCTGGAATTTGAACTTATCACCTTCGGAAGAGCAGTCGGGTGCTCTTACCCACTTAGCCATCTCACCAGCCCCCTCTTCTTCTTCTCCTCCTCCTCCTTCTTCTCCTCCTCACACTCACACCCTTTAGATATCCAAACACTGAACACTAAAACTCTTCTCTTAGTTGCTATGTTTGTCAATCAAGGAGAGCTCCGTTTCCTGCCTTTTCCCTGTGTCTTCTATGGGTGGGATGTTGTTCACGGAAGTAAAATAGGTACTTATGATGGATGCTCTCTCCTACTTTAGCAGGAACCTGGACTGACGTACTGAATAGAGGCTGGGCCAGCACATTCTGACATACCACTGGCATTTGAAAAGGAAGGGTTAATAATTGGTTTTTCATTTTTTAAGTGAAGTATCTGAAAGCTTCAAAGACTCAGGGCCTAAAAAATATAGCTCAATGATAGTGGGTATGCTCAGCATATGAGAGGTCCTGGGTTCAATCCCCAGCAGCGAGAGGAGGAACCTGCAAAGGCTTAGAAGCTCCAGTGTATCCTTTGAGCTATGTAGCAGTCTGCTGAAAGGACTGTAATCTGGCCATTCTCTTGTTGCTGGCCATTTTTAGTATTCCCAGCTGTTTACTGTTAAGAGTGTTTCCGTGAGCTCTCGGATGAGTGTGCCCTTATACATGAGGATACACATTTCTCAAGTGTGCATACCTTGAAGTGCTGGGGTTTCGGATTTGCAAATAGTTTTATTAGAGATTCCTAAATTGCACGAGTTGATTCTTTGACGGGGATGCAAGTAGCTCCATACCCTCGTCAAGACTCGCTGCTGTGACTGTCCCTTTTGCCACTGTGATGAGGCTAACTTTGTTTTTCATCATCCTTATTTATTTTTAAGGTGTTTGTTACTGGTTGAGTTCTATCTACATCTGTGGATTTCCCATTTCCCCTTATGTCCCCTTTGACTTCCTAGTGGTACTAGGAATCAAATCCAAGTTCTTTTGTACACTAAGTATATTACTTACCACTAAGCTGGGCTTGAAGCCTCTCCCTTTCCTTATTTGAAACGTAGGGGTACTTTAATATCTTTTGCAAAACTATCCATGTTTTGGTTATATGCATCACTAACATTTTCTCCAGTATCTGAGCGGTTATCATTTTTCTTTGCTTATGGTTTATATTTTTAAATTGGAGATTGCACCCCTCCCCACCTCTATTTGAGACAGGGTCTCTCTACATAGTTCTGTTTATGAAGAAACACTATGGAGACCAGGCTGGCCTCAAACTCAGATCTGACTGCATCTGCTTCCTAAGTGTTGGGATTAAAGGTGTGTGCCACACTGCCCAGCAGAGATTCCCATTTTTTAAATATTTAATTTGTAAGTGTGTGTTTGTGTGTGTGTGTGTGTGGTAGTTACGAAGATACGATTACACCCACGAGCCTCCATATATCCCACAAATTTAATATACAATTTTTGGTCAGAATAAATAGTGATAGCAACAAAGAACTCACAGTGACAAGTGCTAAAGTCAGAAAAATCTGATATGGGCAAAAACTAATTGTTGAATATGGTTTAATAGCATGTGCCTATAAACCCAACACTTGGAAGACTCCTTGAAAAAATAAAACAAACAATCAAAATAATGAATTAAATGAAATTAAAAAAAATAA
The DNA here is from genome assembly GCA_902729485.2 of Mus minutoides. Classification (NCBI taxonomy): domain Eukaryota; kingdom Metazoa; phylum Chordata; class Mammalia; order Rodentia; family Muridae; genus Mus; species Mus minutoides. Next base: position 178,030 of record LR750867.1, read on the forward strand.
AGCCACCCCCCCCCCGAAAACACTTGCATAATTCTGAGAAGAACCTTTTTATTCACACTATTACTGGGGTTATAATAAAATTCCAGTGTTGTTTGTTTTAAGATGGTAAGAGTCCTTTAGAATAAGGAATGCATATTTGTATCCCAAAAGAGTACAGACTAACCAATGTCTTCCGTTCTTTTTCTGTCCTGGGAGAAGGATCTCGAAGCGGCTTATCACATTACAGATATCCATGATGCTTTGGCTCTGTCTGAAGTGGGGAACGACAGAAAGTTGTTCTTGTTTGGAACTCAGGTGACCAAGAATGGTTCAGAGATACCCTCCACCATGCAAGATGCCAAAGACCTGATTACACATCTGGCCATAGATATGTAGACGAGACTAGGACCCGCCCGACCCATTGCTCGGCTCCTGCCCATCCACCACCAGAGGGGCTGAAAGCCAGGCTCAGCCAAAGCTTTCCACTTTCAATAAAAAATAAGCCATGGTTATTCTCGCAATGCAGAGCGTCTATACGGAGAACGCTAGCCAATTCACTAGGAGTTTGTTTTGTTTTGTCTTTAGATTTTTAACTTTACAATTTTTAAATTATTTTGAGAGAAATGCAGACTTTTGCTTTCGGTGCCGAGAGTTGAACCCTGGGCCTCAGACACGTTAAGCATGCCATCTACCCCGGGGCTCTTCTCACACCTCGGGATTAAGGGTTTTACTCAAAAGTAAAGATTGCATTGGCAAGCCTTCATCCTACCTGTGGCTTCTCTTTATGATTTGTGTGTACATGTGAGGTCGGAAGATGATTTTAAATGGCCTTTCTCAAGAACCATAAATCTTATATGCTAGGGTTGTTTGTTTGTTTGTTTGTTTTTGTTTTTGTTTGTTTGTTTTTTGGGGGAGGTGCTTGTTTTGTTTTGTCTTGTTTTTTTGTAGTTTTCATGGATCAGACCCACATACACATGCTTATACAGCAAATACTTTACTGACTTAACTCCTGACTTCTCTCCTACCCCCCCCCCATATGTGCTGTATAAATAGCATTACATTTAGTGAAACATTTAAATGTTTTTTGAATAAAAATGCTGATATCACTCCGTTAAGTGTGTCCACTTAACACTACAGGACAGAAGTGCCAGGAAAGAATAGTGAACATGAGTGCTGCCAGACCCAGAGCAGTGAACATGAGTGCTCCCAGAACCACAAATAGAGCTTAACTGAATGCAAGAGGAGACAAGAACCCTGATACACCAGATGAGACACAGGGTAGAAATGTGTTTTTAAAAGACACGCTTTCTTCACAAGTTTTTTTTTGTCTTTTTTTTTTAAGAAGTTTATTTATTTTAAGATTTATTTATTTTATGTATATGGGTACATTGTAGCTGTACAGGTGGTTGTGAGCCTTCATGTAGTTGTTGGGAATTGAATTAGGACCTCTGCACACTCCAGTTGCTCCAAGCCCAAAGATTTATTATTATAATTAAGTACACTGTAGCTGTCTTCAGACACACCAGAAGAGGGCATCAGATCTCATTACTGATGGCTGCGATCCACCATGTGGTTGCTGGGATTTGAACTCAGGACCTTCAGAAGAGCAGTCACTGCTCTTACCTGCTAAGCCATCTCTCTAGCTCCTTGTTTTGTCTTTTGAGACAAGACCTAACAGTGTATCCTGCAGTCCCCCTGCCTCAGCCTCCTGGGCACTGTGTATGCCACCATGCAGGGTGTTAGGATTCTTCTGTTGTTGTTTTGTTTTTAAGATTTATGTATTTCGTGTATATGAGTGCACTGCCTGCCTGCAGTCACACCTACAGGCCAGAAGAGGGCACCGAGTCCTATTATAGACAGTTGTGGTTACTAGGAATGGCACTCAGAACCTCTGAAAGAGCAGCCAGTGCTCTTAACCACTGAGCCATCTGTCCAGCTCCATTGGGAATGTTTTGTAAAAGCAATTAACTATACTTAACTGCAGACACAGTAAATCCAATTTGCAACTATAATGCTTTGCTTTAATTCACTAACGTGTGTATATTCAGAGAGAGAATTTGGCCCATATGTCCTTTTAAAATTAGGAAACTCTGGCAAAATAACCAAGCATGGTGAAGATGACAGCCCTGCTCACAGCACATAGCAGTCTCTGCCACGCTTAAGTTACAATAATAGATGGTTTGACTGAGGTGCATGTCTTACTGTGATGAAATACTAAGGCTTAAGGCCATGTGGAAAGGAAAGGGTTCATTTCATCTTGCTTTTTAGTCCATCATCCAGGGAAGTCAGGGCAGGAACCGAAGCAGGAACCTGGAGGCAAGAGCTGATGCAGAGGCCATGGAGGGGTGCTGCTTACTGGCTTTTTCCCCATTGCTTGCTTAGCCTGCTTTCTTTTTTTTTTTGGTTTTTCGAGACAGGGTTTCTCTTTATAGCCCTGGCTGTCCTGGAACTCACTTTGTAGACCAGGCTGGCCTCCAACTCAGAAATCCGACTGCCTCTGCCTCTCAAGTGCTGGGATTAAAGGCGTGCGCCACCACGCCCGGCTTCAGCCTGCTTTCTTATACAGCTCAAGACCACTTGCCTAGGGGGTGGCAACGCCCACATTGAACTGCATCCTCCCATGTCCATCATCAGTTAAGAAAATGCATCCCGGTCTTGCTTCCAGGCCAGTGTGATGGAGACACTTTCTTAGTTGAGGTTCTCTCTTTCCAAATGACTCCAGCTTGTATCACATTGACACAAAACCAGCCAGCACAGATATGTATGTATACAGACATCACGTTCTTCCCCTGAGACCTGAGTTCTTCCTCAAGCTCAATGCCGCAGCATTGTGTTTAGCAGTATCCTACCACTCGCATCACTCGGATAAGGAAACGTCAAAGGTCCTCTGCTTGGGCATATGGAAGATGGATTGTCCATTGATTCAGGGTTACTGGAAACCTGGGATTTTAGATTCTGTCTCAAGCCCCTCCATGAATGGACCCATGGACACATTCCTTAATCACCCTGGTTTTCTCCCTTTGAAAAGATTGTTTCAGATGAAGACCCCCCTTCCAGCTCACACTCAGATGCTATAAGCTTGATCTTAGGACATATAAACACCCTTGGGTGCCTTTAGCAGAGGTGAGAGCAATTTGGAGGTTTTTGTTTGCTTGTTTGTTTGTTTGTTTGTTTTATCACATTCTGATCTCAAGTTCTAGATTTTGGTAACAAGAGATGTGGCTGGCTGGAGATTGTCCTCTGGAACAGCTATTGAGAAACAACATGGCTCTCTTTCCTCAATGCTGAAATTGAATAAAGTAAGAGCTCTGCACTGGAGACATCTCAAGCTAGTGACATAGACACATGTCACAGGAGCTCTAGGGGAAATGAAACTCACTCAAGCTATTGTGTTGTCAAAGGGGCTGTCTGGTTGTCATTTTCCCATCATGCCTCACTAGGGGGCGTTTATTTCCTTGGAGAACCTGGTATCAATTGCCAGCCTTTCAAGCTTAGAAAATATGGGTTCAGGGCTGGAAAGATGGCTCAGTGGTTAAGAGCACTGACTGTTCTTCCAAAGGTCCTGAGTTCAAATTCCAGCCACCACATGGTGGCTCACAACCATCCATAATGAGATCTGACGCCCTCTTCTGGATTGTCTGAAGACAACTACAGTGTACTTACATATAATAAATAAATAAATCTTAAAAAAAAAAAAAAGGAAAATACGGGTCAGTAAAAACACCAAGAAGTGCATGCAACTTTGATTATTCCCTTTGTAAAAGTTTATTGAGCACCTCTGAAGTGCTGGAACTTTCTGTTTGAAACAGTGGAAATCTAACTCACATTTGTTTGTACCAGAAAAGGGGGTTTAGCAGTCAGCTTAGGAAATTCGTCATGCTGAGGAATGTGTAGTGTGTGTGTGTGTGTGTGTGTGTGTGTGTGTGTGTGAGAGAGAGAGAGAGAGAAAGAGAGAGAGAGAGAGAGAGAGAGAGAGAGAGACCTCCATATGTGCACAGTGGCAGGCATACATGCACATACAACACATATACAAAAATGTAATAAAATCTTTAGGGATGCTTGAAAGTGTATGTGTGTACCTAGTTCCTGAAGAGGCCAGAAGAGGATGCCAGATTCCCTGGAACTGGAGTATGGTCATTTGCAAACTACCACGTGGGTTCTCTGCAAGAGCAACAAGTGGTCTTCAAAAAAAAAAAAAAACTTTCAAGCATATGTGTGATGCCTGGGTGTATGTATGGTATGTACATCACACGTATGCAGGAGCATGCAGAGGTCAGAAGTAGGGGAAATGGAGTCAAAGACTGTTGAGAGCCTGGTGGTAGGTGCTAAGAACTAAGCCCAGGTCCCCTCTAAGAGCAGTGAACACTCTTAAGCCCTGAACCATCTTTCCAGGGCGATAAGGGATCTTAATAGCTGGGTCATCTACTCCAGACCCCAAAATGTAATTTGATTTTTAAAAAATGAGTTTAATGCAACAGATTACCTGATACGTTCATACCCTAGAATGAGTCTCCTAGTTCCACTCCTATTAACTTTCACAAAAATATTGTCTTTAATTTTTATAGGATAGTAAATTCAAGTACCCCAAACTGTGTAAATGGTGTCTTTAACTGTATATTTTGACAGATGATTTATTTCTTAATATTTTTAGTTCCTTCCATTGAAAACAGAGGACTGAAACCCCAGCAATTCTGCCTTTCCTTCTCATACTATTTTGGTGATGAAAATGAGCACTTTCCAGGCTTTCACACACACACACACACACACACACACACACACACACACTCACACAAGCACACACAGAGAGACATATTAAAAATAAATGTAGAGCCAGCCTGGTCTACAGAGTGAGTTCCTCAACAGCCAGGACTGCACAGAGAAACCCTGTCTCGAAAAAAAATAATAATAAATATAAATACACTAAGAAGTCAGCACCATGACTCACACCTGTAACTTATTACTTGCACAGTTGCAGCAAGAGGATTGCTACAAACACAAGAGTTTGAGGCTAACATAGACTGCACAGTTCCAGGCCAACTTGAACTAAGTAAGTTCGTCTTAAAAAAAAAATGGGGGAGGAAGAAACGGGAGAGGAAGGGCTCTAACAAGGCTACAAAACTCTTGGTATATTTCAGAAATATCGCTATGAATAGATGTACACACAATTGTGCTGTGCCGTTCAGAGGATTAATTACATGATCAATAGGACTAATTCATCTCTAGTGATAGTCTAGGCGTCTTGGTCAAGTTCGTTTTCTCCACCAGCTATAGACTTACCAGGCAGGAAAATCTGCAGCAGACACCTCAAGCACCACAGACTGAATCAGTTGAAGAAAAGCGTTTATTGGGGGCGAGGAAACACACATGTGTATCCAACACACAAGGAAACGACCCTCTGCAGAGGGGGACTTCGGACTGGGGCCTATCTAACAGTCTAGATCCTAATCTCACTTTGATAGTGAGCCCTGTGATGGTACACAAGAAGTTCTTGAACGTACATTTGTATTGAGAATACCGTTGAAGTGTTTTGTTGTGAAGGCGTGCAGAATTGCATAATAAGCGGTTAACGCTCTACACTATTCTGATCGCGCGCCGTGCTAATCAATGTCCTCTGCTTCACGGCCTTCATTCCAACTGCAGATTTCTTACTGCCTTAGTGATGAGGGGTGGGGCGGTCTTAAAAATCTCCTATCCACTTCCAGCCTTTGTAAAGAGTCGGTGTTGGGAAACTTCGGAAACCTAACCAGTCAGGAAGCAGACGTGTACCGCGGGTGGTTGAGTCTTCTCCCTTCACACCGGAAGCGGGAGCAGGATCCCTCTCTCCGGCCTCTGTCTCCCCGTGCGGTGTCTAACAGAGACACACGCCCTAGGAGGGCATCACGTCTCCATAGCAACCGGTGGTCCAGGCGCTGGAGGCCAGACCGGCGGGGCGGGGCCAGGGGGCGGGGGCGGAGCTGAGTCTGTCCCGGGGCAGGGCGCCGGCGGCCCCGAATCACCTGTCCACTCTGCGAACTGAGTTTGGGAGGCTGCCGGAGAGTTTGAGCGCTGGGTAGCCGGAGCTCCTAACCGGAATGGAGGAAGGAGACTTCTCAGGTTCATCCGTGCGATCCGAGGTGACGGATGGGCAGAACACCACGACCACGGCAGAAGCACGCACAACCTCTGAACTCCAACCGAAGCCCCTTGTGCTCAGGCTCCTGGAGGTGCAGAATGGTGATGAGGCCGAAGCAGTTGGGGAGGAAGGACCAGAAGAGGACAACGAAGCGTCCGAGACTCTCAAATCCTATGAGGCCTCCGTATCCTTCAGGTCCCACAACTCCAGTGATCTCCGCAAGGCTAGCGATCCTCCCCAGTCCCGCAAGGCCAGCGATCCTCTCGAGCCCCGCAAGGCCAGTGATTCCCTTCGGTCCCTCAGGGTCAGTGAGCCCTTTCAGTCATCAGAGAGCCAGGAGGATGGAAAAGATGACTTGTTTCCCAGCACAGTGATTACGACCTCCCCATCTTTGATAGCCAGATACCTACCGCGGCTCCAGCTGGCTTCTCTGAGAGGTAGGTTTAGCCCTGACAGCCACTGAATCCAGCCATTTAGAACTCGGGAGTCCGAGCTAAATGTTCACGTGGTTTTTTTTGTTTTTGTTTTTGTTTTGTTTTGTTTTTTTGTTTGTTTTTGTTTTTCGAGACAGGGTTTCTCTGTATAGCCCTGGCTGTCCTGGAACTCACTTTGTAGACCAGGCTGGCCTCGAACTCAGAAATCCACCTGCCTCTGCCTCCGGAGTGCTGGGATTAAAGGCGTGCGCCATGTTCACGTGTTTTAAGGAACTTGACTCTACCTGCTGCTTCACAGCCACATCTCTTTGTACTTCAAGGAATCCAAAGGGAAACTGACACCCTAGTGACAGAAGCCACCTCACACTTCCACGATTGAACCTAGATTCACACTCTGGGCTCGAAGTCTCTCATAATCCGCCTCTCATAATCCTTCGGCTAAGTACACCATTGCATCCAACTATTCCTTTATTTACACTTGACGGGCTTTTTTAAAAAAGATTTATTTTTTATTATTATATGATTATACATAATTACACTGTAGCTGTCTTTAGACACACCAGAAGAGGGCATTAGATCTCGTTACAGATGGTTGTGAGCCACCATGTGGTTGCTGGGTTTTGAACTCAGGACCTTTGGAAGAGCAGCCAATGCTCTTAACTGCTGAGACATCTCTCTAGCCCTTGTACTGATTGGTTTTATTTCAACTTCATTACTACAAATTGTAATTATTACTGGGCGCTTTCTGGCAGACTCCCTTTTACTTACTGTGTAAGTTTTCCCAGGCTCTGACATGACTAAATGCATTCTTTTTATTTTTTTTAAAGGTTTATTTATTATATGTATGAGTACACTGTCGCTGTCTTCAGACACACCAGAAGAGGGCATCAGATCCCATTACAGATGGTTGTGAGCCACCATGTGGTTGCTGGGAATTGAACTCAGGACCTCTGGAAGAGCAGTCAGTGCTCTTAACCACTGAGCCGCCTCTTCAGGCCCATAGCTAAGTACATTCTTTGGTCTCCACCAACCTTCACACTTTTGTCTTTCACCCAATGGAAGACTGCACCTTATATTTTATCAAGAAATGATACAACCGATCTTGAACTCACTTATATGCTCCCCAGCAGTTTATTGGCCTCCGGACATGAGTGCTCAGAGTCTGTCTTTCTCATCTTTCAGGGGAAACTTTGCTTGTTTTTTTATGAAGTACACTTTCCTCCTGGGCCTCAGATTCCACTGTATCCTGAAGAACTTTGATCTCACATCTGTCTCTCATCTGATCTCACATCTGTCTCTCATCTGATCTCACATCTGTCTCTCATCTGATCTCACATCTGTCTCTCATCTGATCTCACATCTGTCTCCATACAGCACCAGGTTCTCCTTCTCTAACGTATCAGTCCTTTGAGCAAACACTCTTATCTTGAAACAACCTTTGACCCTTTGCTTTCTTTATCACACCCCCCCCTCCCCCACACACACACTGGATCCACTTCCTCCTCTTATTCTCCTCTTGGTGTGGCCTGGTCTCCAAATCCATGGCCTTGAAACTTCACGCGGCCCCCTTAGCCATCTCAAGCTGCATTTCTAAGCACCCCATTTGCCAGCGTGCACTTTGTATTTAACACCGCGTCAACAAGCATACAAAACCGAGGCTGGAGCGTGGGGAAGAGGGCTTGTTGTGTAAGTGTGGGGACCTGAGTTCCTATCTCGGCACCTATGTCATGAGTGTGACTCTTAAACTCCAGTGCAGGGGGAGACAGACAGAAGGAGCCCCTGGTGTCAAAGGAATAAGGCAGAGAATGTTCAAACAGGACACCCAGCCATCCTTGCTTGGCTTCCTCGAGCACGTGTATGTGCACTCACACCACACACACACCAACACACACACTACTCACACTCATATCTTTTTTTTTCTCAACCACAGTGCTGCACCTAAAGTGACCCCTTTCTCCAGTCACCTGTGGATGAGCTGTCTTTACCTCTATTGGTGGCCATTTCTGCCTTCTATTTGTTGGACCTCATCCCATCTTATTTTAATTTTTAAAAGTGATTGTGTGTGTATGGATATATACCAATGATGCATATATGTGGTTGTGTGTGTGTGCACCATGTTGAAGTCAGAGAACCATTCTGCAGAGTCTATCTTTATGTGGATTCTGTCAGGTCACACACTGAGCCATGTCACCAGCCCCATCTAACCTCTCTCTGCTGCATCATTTGGTCCCCTCTTTCCTGGACCATCGTCCCCATTGGGATACAAATACTATACAATTACTGTACCTGAAAACAACCACAGACCTTCCCTTAGCCTCAACAACCTTTTTTTTCCAGGTACCACTCTATTTCTCGGCTTGACTTAGAGGGGACCCCCCCCAAATCCTCAAAATGGTTAGCATGAAGTCATGATTTCAGTGCCCTCTTTTTATGTCCTCCTGAGAACTAGTTAAATTAAGATCTCAAGCTGTGCGTGGTGGCGCATGCCTTTAATTCCCAGCACTTGGGAGGCAGAGGCAGGCAGATTTCTGAGTTCAAGGCCAGCCTGGTTTACAGAGTGAGTTACAGGACAGTCAGGGCTACACAGAGAAACCCTGTCTCAAAAAACAACAACAACAAAAAAATTAAGATCTCATTCCCTCCACTTAGCGAGGCTGCTTGTGTTGAGGTCACAATGATCTCTTCCTGCTCAAAGCAAAGGTGAACCCTTCATTTGATACATTTCTTCCTAACCCTGGAACCTGTCTTATTTCCCGAAATACCAGTATCTCTGTCAGAATAGCAGTATTCCTATTGGAATACCAGTTTCCCTGTCAGAATACCAGTTTGTTATCCTACCTCATAAACTCTTCCTGACTCTTGTTTCCTTTGTGGGAGTCTTCTCTTCCCAGCCTTTAGGTTGGAGCCACCGATGGCTTAGTCCTCTTGGATTCTTCTAGAACTCCCCTTTATTCTCCGCATGATGTCATGGGTTCCATGGCCTCACTGCCAGTAGCTTTTCACATTATTGCTTTAGTGTCTCAGAACTTAATCATCTAGCTTTCCTGCTTGATTGTCCACACAAAGCAAGCTCAGTGTATCAAAAAAAACAAAAACAAAAAAAAAAAAACCCTTGACAGCTCTAAACCACAAACAAACCCTAACTTTTAACTATACATTATGACCCTTTATTAGTATCAACATTATCATTGCATTTTATATCTTGTATTATACTTATTGCTTTAGTGTTTTTATGTCTTGCCTAGTTGACACTCTCAGATCAAGTATTTGATCTCTTCACATACCAAAAATAATAGTCTTTGATCTGCTAATAAATAAAACCACACATATCCAACTCTTGTAATGATGACACTCTACTAGAGACACATATTAGTCTCATGAATGTAGAACTTAATCATTTTTGTTGGATGAAGGAACTCTTTACTGACTTCTGTGTCATGAAATCCATTGGGGTCCTTTTGTGTCCTGGGTATTGTAAGAAGATTCAGGGTTGAAACCTGTGAGGGATCTAGACAGACTTTGGTACACGATATTCGTATAGTAGACACTAGCTGGAGGAGTATTGGCATTATTTAATCTCTCGGCAGCATTTTGTACATAGGGCTATTCCCTTGAAACACAGACCTTCTCATGTCCTCTGGGACAGCACACCCTCGAGAGAACAGGACTGAGGATGAAGGCTTAGAGGCCAGGAGGTCACGTGATGAACTCCAGGAAGTCTGACTCCAGAGACCAACATCAGGGTACAGATCTGAGTTGATTGCCCTGTCCAGGAGCTGAGGTACAATGTGTGAGCCAGTCCCAAGCCTCAGTTTCTTTCTTTTCTGTCTCACGGGTCTGCCAGGAGCCATGTGGCTGCTTTGAGCAGAAAGAGATCATTGTGACCTTAACTCAAGCAGCCTCAGCTAAGTGGAGGGAATGAGATCTTAATTTAACTAGTTCTCAAGAGGACAGAAAAAGGGGGCACTGGAATCATGACTTTTAAATAATTATGTTAATTATTTTGAGGATTTGGGGGGTAGTCCCCTCTTAGTCGAGTCTTCCTCCTCCCCCTCCTCCCTCTCTTCCTCCTCTTCCTCATTCTTCATTGAAATAGAGTCTTTCCATCTAAGCCTGGTTGTTCCATTCTGGAACTCCCTAGGCAGACCAGGCTGGCCTTGAACTCACAGAGATCTGCCTGCCTCTGATCCCGGGTACTGAGATTAAAGTGTGTGCCAAGCACAGGTTCTTTTATTTCAGTCTTACTTGATAATATTAACTCTCAGATCACACACTAATCATATGTAGGCAATATTACACGGTGGGGGGTGGAGGGGGTAAGAGGAGCAGAGAGCTGATACTGATGCAGAGAGTTACTGTGGTGATTAAGTAGGACATTAAGGAACCCAGTTAGAAAGCCTGGGGTGGTGGCACACACCTGTAAACCCAAGGCTTAGGAGGCAGAGATGGGAGGAGGTCCATAAGTCTGAGGCCAGCCTGTCTTAAATAACAGTAGAAAAGGGACACAGTTTCAGAGTTGAACTGAGCTGCAGAGGTGAGGTGGGGGACTCTGTGGAAGCCACAGAAGCAAGGACTGCAGGCCTGTGGAGGCTCCAGTCCAGTCAGACAGACAGACAGACAGACAGACAGACAGACGTTACACATGCTATGTCAGTAATGGAGATGGTCTGAGTGGAGCCCCCGGGATAGTCAGGAATTCTCTGTCTACTGGTCATCGGTGCACATGGTGGTGCCCCATGACGGGATGTGGGGTTGGTCACCACCGCAGTTAGATGTCCTCTTCTATACGGGCTCAAAATGTGGTCCTCTTCTTCAGTCTGGACCATTTTTTGAAAAGTTCCCAAGCCTGTTTCTTCTGTTATGGCTTTTATGTGTCCTGCTCATGTGTTCCCAATGTGCTTTTGGAAAGTTTACAGCCAATGCCTCAGTACTGACAGACGCGCCTGTCATCCTGAGCCTCATGGTCATGCTGAACAGGCAGTATCTACCTGTACAGAGAGATATAAAGCCATCTGCCTTTGCCTCTGATCCAAGCTGGAACCAAAGTCTGTTTGTACAATAGTTACGGGGGGGGGGGCAGCATACAGCCTGAAAGCCGCTGTTTCCACACAGTACAGAGTCACTGAGAACCAGGCACAGCGTAATCATGACTGTCTTCAAGCACAGAGGGCAGCTCTCTCCTGGTGAGCCTGGTGAGCCACATCTCTAGATCCCCTCTGCCTTCATCCTCAGATCAAACGCAGGTCGTCAAGCTTACATCAGATAACTCTATCTGATGAGCACCTCAGCAGATATTTTAATGTTTTATTTTGACATCGAGTCTTGCTACATTGTCCAGATATGCCTTGAACTTGTGATTCTTCTGCCACAGCCTCTGTAGTAGCTCGGATCATAGGTCTGTATTACCAAGCTCGGCACCAAGCTAGATTTTTATATTCTCACTCTACTCTCTCCTAATTCCAGCTCTTATATTCAATAACCTACTGGACATCTCCACTCAGATGGGGTATTGGTTATCTCTATTATAAGGTACTTTATTAGTATTATTATTTTCAATCATGAATTTTGTGTGTACACGTGATGTTTTATGCATGTATATGGGCATGTGCATGCCAAGGCACACATCAAGGGGGGGGGGATATCAGAAAACAACTTTGTGGAGTTGGCTCTCCCCTCCCCCCCCCTCGTTAGAGGGCTGCTTGGATCCGGTCCACACCACCGGGCTTGCATCTGGTGCATGTGACTACCCGCTGTGCCATCTTGCCAGCTCTAGAGTGTGCTGCCTGATGGAAGTCTTCCTTTCCCTCCCAACCCTGTTCTTCCTTGTGTGTTTTCCATCTAAGACAATAGCATCCGCTTGCTCGTGCTAAAACAGTTTCCTCTTCTTTTCAGGTTCCTTTTTCTTTTTTTCTTTTTTCTTTTTCTCACTCACAAAAAACAATCATTCACAGCACATACTAACACCCACCCAGGCTAGGGTTATTTCTCACCTGGATTTCTACTTTGGCTTCTAGAATCATCTTCTTATTTTTCTCCTCACGCTTTCTCTGAAGTCCCATTGTTACCCGAGCCTAAGGAAGGTATTTAAAAACCCAAGTGGCGTCCTGTTTTCTCAGTCTTTCCTGTGACTTCCAATTGCTCTGAGAGTCAACTCACAGCCCAGTACCCCATTTCCCCCTTCCTCCCTATCCCTCCTCTCCACTCTTTAGCCTGTGTAGCTTCCTTGTCCTGCCTCATGCACTTTCCTGCTTGGATCCTTGTTTGCCCGGGATCATTCGCAGTCAGTGTGGTGGTTTGAATATGCTTGGTCCAGGGAGTGGCACTATAAGGAGGCGTGGCCTCGTTGGAGTGGGTGTGGCCTTGTTGGAGGAAGTGTGTCACCGTTGGGGGTGGGCTTTTGGAGAGCTTCCTCCTAGCCTTGTCTTGCACCATGTCTGCCTGGATGCTGCCATGCTTCCACCCGATAAACATTGTCTGAGCACCTATTTAGAAGATGTTGTGTTGTTTTTGATGTGCAATAAAGAATAAGGCATTTATCAAGATTCAGTTCAAAGTGTGAAAACATACACTGGGTTCTATCTACCATTATGTCACCTAACAACCATAGCAATGATTAGAACTACTGTATTCACATATAGGCTCTGGGATGTGGGTGCGTGAGTATAATATAGATTACATTTTTTGAGCCCCTGTCTATGAGGTTAGGGAGCTTGGATGTGTCCATAGCAATAACATATCCTTAGCATAAAAGGCAAGAGGACTGGAGTGCCTCACAGGACAGTTACTTCACTTTTCTGAGTTAGCAGATAACGATAACCTCCTCTTAAACAGAAGAAAAGCTAAGAAAAAAAAAAAGCACATTCAAAAACTGTTCCTTAAAGTCACTTACCTAAAACAATGGACAGAGATCACTTAGAATGTACGTAGAGCAGTAGTTCTCAACCTGTGGGTCTCGACCCCTTTGGGATCAAATGACTTTCTCACAGGGATAGCATACCAGATAATCTGTACATCAGATAATTACATTATAATTTACAACAATTGCAACATTACAGTTATGAAGTAGCAATGAAATAATTTTATGATTGGGGGTTCACCAGCACATGAGGAACTGTATTCAAGGATCACAGCATTAGGAAGGTTGAGAACCACTGCCCTAGAGAATTCAGTGTGGATTTAGGGAAGTACTTTAAATAAGATCTCAGAAGAGTATAGTAGGAAGTCATAGTAAGTGAAATCTTTCTCCTCCTCTCAGTGCCAGGGATCAAACCCGCAGCGGGGCTGTATCCTCATGTTCTTACTTCTAGAGGGCAGCATTCACTATGCCTCTGCCTCCCAAGGACTGGAATTACCACCTGGCTTATCTATCTATCAATCATCTATCTATCTATCTATCTATCTATCTATCTATCTATCTATCTATCTATCATCTATCTATCTATCTATCTATCTATCTATCTATCTATCTATCTATGTGGGGTTTTCTTTTCTTTCTTTTTTCTTTTGGTTTTTTGAGACAGGGTTTCTCTGTGTAGCCCTGGCTGTCCTGAAACTCACTCTGTAGACCAGGCTGGCCTTGAACTCAGAAATCTGCCTGCCTCTGCCTCCCTAGTGCTGGGATTAAAGGCATGCGCCACCACGCCTGGCTATTATGTGATTATGTGGGGGTTTTGAGACAGATTTTCTAATTTAGCCCTGGATGCTCTGGAACTCACTCTAGTTTCAAACTCACATAGATCTGCCTGCCTCTGCCTCCTGAGTGCTGGGATTAAAGGCACACACCACCACTGCCTGGCTTGGTTTATTACTTAACTGTTGACTTATTTACTTTGTTCTTGGTGTTGTTTTGTTTTTTAAGATAAAGTCTTACTAACTCAGACTAACCTCAAACTGAAACAACTCCTGCCACAGCCTCTCAAGTACTGGCTTTACAGTGTACTAGGGACACCACAGCTGTCCTATTTGGTTTATGACTCAAATGAGAACCTGAAGGTAGTCTGGTTTTGTTTTGTTTTCCTTTGTTTTTTTTTGTTTTTGCTTTTTTTTTTTGAGTATGTATTTTAATACAGTTGTTTCCTCTGTACATATCACTCACTGCCAAGGTCTATTGCCTATTTAAATATGTAAACTTTTAGAGAGAAACACAATTGGCAAATGTGTATTCATAATTGTCTTTATTTAGGTGTCCACATGAGACTAAAAATAACACACTACAGTAAGTGACATCATTAGAATTATTTTTCTTTTTCTGCTTTTTTTTTAAAATCCATCCCCAGCCACCGGTTTCCTTGTTTGAGATTAATTTTTGAAGCATTCACACACTCATGCAGTATGTAATACTCATGTTCACCCACTACTGTCTCCTTCCATGAGGCTTGTGAGCTCCGTGAGTTTAGGGACTTGTGAGCCCCGCTTCATCTCTTTCCTAACTTCATGTCCTATTTTTCAAAAGTGTTATCAATAATCCAGAGTCCAATTTGCTCATGCCATCTGGTGGGGCCTGAGTAATCTACCAGCTTCCAGACCCCGAAGTAAGAGTGACTCCACTAAATCAACATCTAGTGTCTCCTCAATAGGGGTGGGGTTGGGGGCTCCTACCCCGTCCATGTTGGAATGGTGACTGGCTTGATGTGTTGGTCCGTACTCACAGCNTTGGGTCCATCCTTTGGATTGAGCTGCACAAATGCTCCCTTTAACTCTTTCAATGTGTGCTTTGTTCTTAATTCTAGGAAGGGGTGACGTGTCCACATTTTGACCTTCCTTCTTCTTGAGTATCATGTGTTTAGTAAATTGTTTCTTGGGTAGTCTAGGTTTCTGGGCTAATATCCACATATCAGTGAGTACATGTTAGTTGTTTTGTTTTTTAAGATAAAGTCTTACTAACTCAGACTAACCTCAAACTGAAACAACTCCTGCCACAGCCTCTCAAGTACTGGCTTTACAGTGTACTAGGGACACCACAGCTGTCCTATTTGGTTTATGACTCAAATGAGAACCTGAAGGTAGTCTGGTTTTGTTTTGTTTTCCTTTGTTTTTTTTGTTTTTGCTTTTTTTTTTTGAGTATGTATTTTAATACAGTTGTTTCCTCTGTACATATCACTCACTGCCAAGGTCTGTTGCCTATTTAAATATGTAAACTTTTAGAGAGAAACACAATTGGCAAATGTGTATTCATAATTGTCTTTATTTAGGTGTCCACATGAGACTAAAAATAACACACTACAGTAAGTGACATCATTAGAATTATTTTTCTTTTTCTGCTTTTTTTTTAAAATCCATCCCCAGCCACCGGTTTCCTTGTTTGAGATTAATTTTTGAAGCATTCACACACTCATGCAGTATGTAATACTCATGTTCACCCACTACTGTCTCCTTCCATGAGGCTTGTGAGCTCCGTGAGTTTAGGGACTTGTGAGCCCCGCTTCATCTCTTTCCTAACTTCATGTCCTATTTTTCAAAATTGTTATCAATAATCCAGAGTCCAATTTGCTCATGCCATCTGGTGGGGCCTGAGTAATCTACCAGCTTCCAGACCCCGAAGTAAGAGTGACTCCACTAAATCAACATCTAGTGTCTCCTCAATAGGGGTGGGGTTGGGGGCTCCTACCCCGTCCATGTTGGAATGGTGACTGGCTTGATGTGTTGGTCCGTACTCACAGCTGCTGCGTGGCTGTGTGAAGCAGCCCTGTTCTATCCAGAAGCCAGCACACACCGGCTCTCTACCCTGACCGCTCTTACATTCTTCCTGGGTGTTGGATAAACTAGCCTACAACTGTTCAGTTACTTCTATTTGGCCCTTTGACCAGTTTTGACTCTTAGCTAAAGCGTCTACCTACCACAAAAAGAAGCTTCGGGAACCAGTAAAACAATGGAAGGCTCCCCTTGTGCCTATGGCCTCCTGAGCTTTGGGCTTTTGACCAAGTTTATAGTACCAAGCGTGAAGTAATTCCTATAGAACAGGCCTCATATCCCTTCAGAGAGCAGCTGCCTACCCCCCATAACCATCAGGCCACTGTGGCACTAGTGGCATGTGTTGCCTGGCAGCTTGGAATTGTATGAAAATATTTCTTATTTCTAGTATTTTATTTAAAATGTTTTTGCTCCGCTCTTTTGTTTGTGTGACATGCAGAGTTAGCATCACTAGCATTACTCTGGAAAACTGAACACACTTTTACGGATCTTTTTTTTTTTTTAATTCAAATACACAAAACAGTGTCATAGTAAACAAAAAAACTTGTGTATCCATCATCTAATTTTTGAAATCAAGTCTTTTTTTTTGTTTGTTCGTTTTGCTTTTGCTCTTTCAAGATGGGTTTCTGCCCAGCAGTGGTGGTGCACGCCTTTAATCCCAGCACTCGGGAGGAAGAGGCAGGCGGATTTCTGAGTTCGAGGCCAGCCTGGTCTACAAAGTGAGTTCCAGGACAGCCAGGACTACAAAGAGAAACCCTGTCTCGAAAAAAAAAAAAAAAAAAAAAAAAAAAAAAAAAAAAAAAAAAAAAAAAAAAACAAAACAAAAACAAAACAAAACAAAATTAAGATGGGTTTCTCTGTGTAGCCCTTGTTGTCCTGGAATTCTCTAAGTAGACCAGGCTGGCCTCGAATTCCCAGAGGTTCACCTGCAGAGCGCTGGGATTAAAGGCCTGTGCTTCACCACTGCCCTACTTGCAATCCTGTTTGATTTAGGCATTTTCTTCAATGCCTCCTCCAAATCTGGGGGGCATCCTGCAGGAAAAATTTGTTTTAGAGAAATTTACAGACACCATGGCATTTTACCCATAAATATCTCTAGTTGCTAAGGATTTAAAACTTCACAATAACTATGCCATTACTATAACCAAATTTAGTTATTTTTCAAAAACCCACAATAAACAGTTAAGCTCCCTAATCAACTCAAAACTGCATCTCTTTTAAAAAGTCATTCATGGTGCATGCTCTAATTGCAATACTTAAAGAGGCAGAGACAGAGGCAGAAGGATCACAAATTCAAGGCTAACCTGGGCTAGTTAGTTAGGCAATACTAGGCTAGGCTAGACTGTATATAAAAATGGTATTAAATTATTTTTATCCTTTAATTGCTCCAATTAAGACACAGGGCCACACATTTGGGGACTATTACTAGCACTCACTGCTCTGTCTTTTTGATACATTGTTTCTTCATTAGAAATATTCGGTGAGATAGCCCACTCTTTGCATGTTTTGTAGAACCTTAACTTGTGCTCCCGGCTGCCTTCTTTTGTGTGCACCACCCTTTTAGATTGAGGATTGCTTCAGTTCAGAATGAATTCTTTTCATCACTGTGTGCTTCCAAGAACATCACACTTGAGGTCTAGCTCTCCTACTAGTGGGGCATTTAGACTTGATCAGGAGATACCACCATTGTCCCTCCTTTATTTCCCCGAGTGGTTTTAGCTGCCAATCTTTTCCATTGTCTGCGTCCCATTGGGCCAACGAGGAGCTCTGTGTTTCATGCTCTCCCTGAAAATAGTTCATGTGACAACTGAATTCTCTTTTTTTCTTCATTCTACAAGCTTATGTCCTTTATTCTGCTGAACGCTGATTTTTAAAAAGTAAAATAAAATTTAAGCCAAGCACAGTGGCACATGCCTTTAATCTCAGCACTCTGGAAACAAGAGGCAGATAGGTGTCTGTGAGTTCCAGGCATTTTCTAAATCTGTTTTACATTTCTTCTCTCATTTTTAAATCATGATTTTGTAGGGGAGTACTCTGTAACCATCCTGTTCTTGCATTTATTCAAGCTAACCAAATTTCCTTGACAGATGTTTATTGTCATTTAGAAAGTGATGAATAGGTTCTTTCTGGGACTCATATGCAAGTAAACCTCTTTTTACAAATACATTAGGAATACATTAAGAATGTTCCCTGGTGGTCTACAAAGTGAGTTCCAGGACAGCCAGGGCTATAAAGAGAAACCTTGTCTCAAAAAACCAAATAATAATAATAATAATAATAATAATAATAATAATAATAATAAAAAGAATGAATGTTCCCTGGTGGTACCTAGTTGGGAACTTCCTCAGTGTTCTGAGTTTAATCTCACTTCCTGAACTACCCCAAGAGTAACTTCTTGGAGCTGGAGAGATGACTCATGCTCTTCCAGAGGACAGGAGTTAGGACCCCAGAGCCCAGCACCCAAGCTAGCAGGTTCTCAACTCACTTGCTCTGGGCACCCCACTCCCACTTCTGGCCTCTTTAGGCATGTACACACTCACTTGCCCCATACATTTTAGAAAATGACTGGAACTCACAGAGACCCATCTGCCTCTTGTCTCCAGAGTGCTGGGATTAAAGGCAAAGGCATATAAAAAGAAGGAACACCTTTCCATGGTCAACAGTACTTTTAATCTGTGTCCTGCAAGACACCTTTAAGATCTCATAAGACAAATTTTATGATGTCAGTAAGTCAATACTTGACCAACAGAAGGCTCTGCCTAAACAAGCCCCGCCTTGTTCCCACCTTCTCTCTTCCTTGCTACCAAAGCCTCCTGTCTCCTCCCACCACCACCACCCTGAGGCAGGGACCAATCTGCAAATGTGCGCGCCCTGAGATCCCGAAGCCCCATCACCTGCAGCTTCTGGAGGCCCATGGCTTCGGATGTTCAACAGTGCCAGCCTTCTCCATAAGAGGATCCTTACTAAACAATGCCAGCGCGTCTCAGACAAGGGGGAAGTCAGCGCACAAGAGACCGCGGAGCCTCTCCTGCGTGCATGGAAGGCAAACATAGAAGACCAAGACGTCATTCACCCAGACCTGCCCAGCAAAGTCCACAAACCGGTACAACCCTTGAACCCTCCTCCTGATGTTTGAACTTCGATGATGTATGAGATATGGACGAGCATGCAAACGCGAGGAGTTAGGGCAAGGAGTAGGGTGTATGATCAAAATACAGTGTATACATGTACATAATTCTCAAAGAACTAATAACATTATGAAAAAAATCTGTCTATGAAAATAAAAACAAGAGATAAAACTGGTGAGGTCCTTGAAGCCCTCCAAAAGTCACCCTCATTTTAACACAATAGTTCCCCTCTTGTCAGCAGGGAAGACATTCTAAGACATTCTCCAAATGCCTGAGACCACCCATTGTCCTCAACTGATGTACAATATGGTTTTTAAAATGTATAATACCTATGATGAAACTTATTAGGTATTGTATGAGATTAAAACGGGAGTCTTTCTGAACAATTGTTACATGTTATAATGAAAGAAAGTTGTTTAAAACATATGAATTGCTGACTCCTAGAAGTTTCTATTTAATATTTCCAGGCTTCAGTTGACTAGAAACCACCAAAAACGAAATCTCATGAATAAAGGAGCTCTCTGTGTGAAGAAAAGCTGGTGAACCGGCTTGCAGGGCAGAACGCCGCCTTTTCTGTGCCTTCTCTGGTTCTGTTTTACTTTTCTTCTTCTCCCATGAGTGTTTACCTCCATCCTTGAATTAATTGTTATTGTTAATTTAAAAAATATATACACCTCTGTGGTATTTCCCTGTGTATATTCATATAAGCAACCTCAAATGGGTGAAAAACATATACACATAAGTCGATGGGAATAGAAAGAAGGGTGTGTTCATGGTTCTGTTTACAGTACATTCTTTTTTTTTAATCTGTAGAAACTTAACATCTTCACTTACACATTTTGGGAATGAATTATGGCTTCCATTTGCTGGATATTTACTGTTTGGGCACCACGCAGCTCTTTATGCACGCGGTCTTGTTTAACTTTCACTTACCCTGTGGACCCATTTCACCAAGTTAACAGAGAGCTGGAGTCTTAGATGCTCGAGGTCAGAGCCTAGAGCCGGGATTTGATTTCAGTCAGTCTGACTTCAGAGCCATTGCTCTTAGCCATAACACAACCTTGTACGGACCCCCAAATCTATCTCCTTTAAAAAAAAAACCACCTGGGTGCCATCTCCAGAGATCGTGATTTGATTGATCTGAGATGCGGACTGAGACCCAGGATTTCTAAATAGTCCCCAGGTGAGTCTGATCTGCAGACCACGTTGGAAATGATAGAGCTTGGGACACTGCGTACCACTGGCCACCGCAGAGCTAGCACATCCTGCCAGGTTATGAGGCAACCTCAAGGGCATCCTCTATGAAAAGTGAAGCTCACTGAGAGACACAGCGTGAACGAGTAACGGTTTTGTTATTTGTTCCTATTAACGGAATCTACAGATAATCCATTGGATGGATTCAGCATTAAACTGACATAGACCTGTGTATCTGAAGCCGAGAGGCAGTTAGTAGCCTAGGGAAAGCCCATGGGATAAAAGCCGCAGCTTCCGCGGATGGCAGCTTCACCACAGTGTCGTAAAGTACCAGCTCCCTTTCCTTAGGTCAAAATGAGCCTAGCCTTAGAAAGAACAACTAGCTGGGTGTGGTGGCGCACGCCTTTAATCCCAGCACTCAGGAGGCAGAGGCAGGTGAATTTCTGAGTTCGAGGCCAGCCTGGTCTACAGAGTGAGTTCCAGGACAGCAAGGACTACACAGAGAAACCCTGTCTCGAAACACCAAAAACAAGAAAGAACAACTAGAAATGCCAGAGTGCCAGGGCATGCCTGAACCTTTAGGGGAATGGTACCAGCTGGGAGAAAGCGTCAGACGAAAGTCAAAGACTTTCCTGGCCTGATAATCTGACTATTTGTGCTGTAATAAGTGCTGGTTTCCTTTCTCTTTCTATTTTGTGCTTCAATAAGTACTGGTTTCTTTTCCCTCAGGCTCAAGGACCTTTCACTGACCAGACAAGAGGCTTGGAACTCTAACTCTTCATGAACCAGAGAGAAAACAAAGGAAAAATCATTTATACAGGCAACACATACAGACATACACACACCCATGCACAGGCCAACTGCCTGTCTCATCAACTCCACAAGTGTTCATGTGTACTTACATACATGCACACATACCTACACACATATGTATGTGTATACATACATATAGACAAACACACATATACATATATACATTTGGTGGATGGGGCTGAGCTCCAAATGCCACACTTTCTTTCTGTTTTTTTTTTTTTACAGCTTCTTAGACAAAAGTTCTCTAGAAAATTACTCATAGATAAAATGTTACACAAAAGGGGAGTTACAGAAGGATGTCAGTAGTAAGTTCAAAGCTATGATTCATTCTGTAAGCTCATTATAAGTTCAAAGCCACAGTTTCCCATGGCCTTGCCTATCACAGTACACACCTGTGGCTTCATCCTTGGATCCAACCTAGAATGAATGTTTTTTCCTTGATTACAAATTTATCTCAAGTCTATTTCTCATTTTAGTGTAATTGTGAAAGTTCATTTTATTCCTTATTATGCAGCCTGTTTTACCATTCTGTGAGGAGTGGGCACATTCCATTCTTGATTCTAACTTTGTTATATCTTTCTGGGAAAACAACAAAAAGCACCTCTTAAAATTTCCTTCCTAAAAAAATCATTAATTCATCTAAACAGCATTAATTCAGGAAAGTTCATCTTTACGTAGTTCTGCAGAAAATCTGCCCCATTGGGTGAGGTGATGCCCAGGAATCAGTAGACTAATCAGTAGACTATGTAATAGTGACAGGAAAAGGCGTATCAGCAGCAAGAAGCAATCCTCGGTGTCTTGGGACCTTGCCTTTCAGAGCTCACCCATCATAGGCCTTGCACATGGGCCACCTCCAGGAAAGCCACCTGCTAGCCTTAGCCTCTCCTAGATGGCTCCTGACACTCTCATCTTTCTAGTTTACCACAGGTCTCTTCCATCAGGCTGCCACCTCCTTGAGAGGACAGGCACTTTGATCTCCTCTGTTCTCTCCATATCTGTCATACCTGCACATAAGAGTTAAGGCAGCCATTGGCTGGAGTTTTCCTATTTCACAGTGATCTAATAGACCCTTTGGTACACTAAAGTTGTAACTAGTAATTTAAATTACCATTCATATATACAAGGTGCTTTACATGCATGCACACACATCAACGAGTTATCGATTATCTATCATCTATCTATGTATCTGTCTGTCTACCTATCTTTGATTTTTACCCAGATCAAATTCACACAGATCTTTACATAAATTTTTACACAGATCTGTTTTCCTCCAACCTGAAAGAGGGAAAATGAATCTCACAGAACTTAATTTGATTGCCCAAGATCATGTAGTTGAAAACATCGACAAAGCTGGAGTTCAAACAGCATCTCCCAGACTGCCAGCATATACCTGCTCTCCTTTTCGGAAAACACTGTGGAGTGCAGACTGTGCCCTCGGAGCCTTCAGATGTGACTGAGAACTCCTACAAAGAGACTCTGTCTGCAAACTTCTGTCATTATGATGCCTATTTTGACAGGTCTACAGAGATGGAGACCTTATAATTGACTGCATTTTTCTACCAAAACCCTGAACTTCTATGCATGCATTTTCATTTACTTGGTTCCTGGGTTACAGATCTCTAGTTTACCAGTTTCTCACCACACTGAGTCTTTTTTTTTTTTTTTTTCATACCATTTTGCCCACATTTGGAATGATTTCCTCGGGGTACACTTCTAGAAACGGAATTGGGTCATGACGTAGGAAGACACTGCTGACTCACGATCCCACCTTCCCTTCATAGCTCACTATCTTAAAACCGGTGCCCACTGTGCATGGGGTGTGCACCTCATTCACCTCCAGCCAAGACATTTTACTAATTTGATAGCTTTTTAAAAAAAAATCTCACTTTCATCTGCATTGTTTTGATTATAAGTAAGCTTGATTTAAAAAAAAAAATTTTTTTTTTTGTCGCGTGCCTTTATGGTCCAGCGGGAATAAGACGCAGGACAAACCAAGTTTCTTCTCAGGACAGTTTACTCAGGAAATGCAATGTGGTGAATGGCAATGCAGAGTGGCCCTGCATGCAATGACAGAGTGAGAATGGTGCAGTGGCGGAATGGGGCCCGAGAAGAGTGGAGTAGCAGAGTGGAGTGGTGGAGTGGAATGGAATGGGCCCACCCCCCCAGCCAACCCAGGAGCAGCTATTTAACACCTGTCCTGGCCAATCACCGAGCTGCCTCGTGGCTCCCACCCACACACCAGGTGGTCTCAGGCTGCCCGGTGACTCTTGCTTATACACCAGGTGGTCTGGGGCTGCCCGAGCTCTCACTCGGGCACAAGATCAAACCACAGCTGACACTGCCTAATGCCAATTAAGAGTTGTTTATGCCAGTACAGCTGAGTAGGTCAGTGCCGTCTTTAAGGAGCGGTTGAATGGCTCCCTACAGTTTTTGGCTTTTTGTGGATTTTCATATTTGAATTTAACTCATACCCTTAGTTTGCCTTAGTCTTGGTGCATGATTCAGTATGTTTCCTGTTCTGACTTTTGTAGCCTGGTAAGAATTTACCCTGTTTGCTGTCCGATATTTATTGACTGTTTTGCTGCTTCTATAGATTTATTTATTTTTTACATGCAGAGTTAAAAAAAAAATTGAAGTTAGCATATAAAGCAATAGGTAACAGTTCAGCATTTGCGATATCTTTTTTCTTGATCTTCCTCCCCAATCCTTCTCCCACAAATTCATTCTCATATGAGACTCTGTACTGATAATATAGTCAATTACCTTCTTTTCCCCTGCCTTAAGACTTCTCTTTTTTGGGCTGGTGAGATGGCTCAGCGGGTAAGAGCACCCGACTGCTCTTCCGAAGGTGATAAGTTCAAATCCCAGCATCCACATGGTGGCTCACAACCATCCTTAACGAGATCTGGCGCCCTCTTCTGGAGTGTCTGAAGACAGCTACAGTGTACTTACATAATAAATAAAATAAATCTTAAAAAAAAAAAAGACTTCTCTTTTTGCCTTCTATGGTTCCCTCTCATAATTTTATGACAAATCCCACAGCCATACACATATATAAAAAATTAAAATTTAGTATATGAATATAAGAAAAAATGTAGTCTTTGTCCTCATGAGCATAAGTTGCGTTGCTTAGTACAATTCTGATTTCATTCATTTTCCTGCAAATATCATATTTTATTTTTTTATAGCCAAATAATATTCTGTTGGACACACATAAGTTTTAGGTTTTAAATATTTTAATCTACTTGGTCAACTTTAACCCTAGAAAATTAAAATCCAGTTATTAAATGTTTTACTTTTTTCTTTTTCCAGCCCAGCTTTAAAAAAACATGTACCCCTTGACCTGTGTTTGGTTTATTTTAGTACACGGCATGATGTATTTAACTCCAATATTATTTCTCCAATAGTTACTTTTGTGATCTCTTTTGATTTGTGACATTATCTTGTATCTTTTATTCCTGTTGAATCTAATTTTTGCTTTTACTTTCTTTTAGCACACCCAGTTACCCGTGACCTTGTAAAGAAATGGTAAGACTGTGAGAATAATAGCATTCTCATACCTGAACTGGTGATCAGAAAAGCCAGATGCTCGACTCGTGGAGCAGAAGCCTGTCTTGGGGCCTCTGGGGAGATTCCTTGCTTTCCCTTTGTATCACAGTTTCCAATGGGAAGAAGGAATAAGAAGGGCCGAGGAAACGTAGCTTAATAGTAGGGTTCCCTTAAAACCAATCCACCACCAAAGTAAAAAAAATAAGCGCACACGAAAGTAAGGAAGGGGCTGGAGAGATGGTTCGAAACTTAAGAGCACTGGTTGCTATTTCACAGGACCCAGGTCTGATCCCCGCACCCACCGTGCAGCTCACAACCATCTGTAATGCCAGCTCCAAGGGATCTGACAACTGTTGTCCCCATACACACAGGGCACATAGACGTATCAGCAGGCAAAACATTCATATACACAATATTTAAAAAGTAGTAAAACTAAACAGAGCAGAAGAAAGACCCAAGCAAGGAGTGGCTGGGGCACTGTGGTTGTCACATTTCACACTAGACCTGCACCCTCTTGTGTCTTAGATTGCATGAAACGGCAGGTGAGTAGGTCCCAGTGTTCCCTGCTTCTAACTCAGGCACAGGAGGCAGTAGAATAAACAAATACCTTCAGCTTCTTCTCCAGGCAGATGGCTCAGGTTTCTGAGGGTTCAACTTTGGGAGTTACTACAACTTACTCACTGCCCCTTCCCACTTTCCGGAAGTGCATCCCCATTAGTTAGCTCTGAAGTTCATGTGTACAGTCCCTTCACTACAAGTGTCACCAAGCCACCTACACCTGGATATGGACAGCTGTGCTCCCTGTCCTGTTAAGTTACCCGGAGTTTGTTTGTAGAGCAAGCAGGCCTTTCGTTTGCTGCATATTCATGTCTTTATTGTGTATATATAATACGTAGTATATATTATTAGATGTAACACTTCTTTCTGTTTTGTTCTTCAAGACAGAGTTTCTATGTGTAGCCCCTGGCTGTCTTGGAACTCAGGGATCCACCAGCCTCTGTCTCCCAAGAGCTGTGTGTCACCACCTCCTATCTGGAAGTCAGACTTTTTTAGTCCACAATAATTGAGCAACTTGGTATCTCTCAGGACAATTTTTTTTAAATATCCTTTACTCTTATAACATATCTTTATTCTTCTTCCCCCCACTTTTATTTTGAGACAGTGACTAACAATATAGCCCTGGATGGCCTGAAACTCACACACCAGGTCGCCCCCCCTCCTGCTGGGCTACACAATATCATATCCACCACCAACGTCTCCACCTCTGCCTCTATAACCTCCCACCTTCACATCCTCTCCAATCAGTGGTGCCTGCTAGAGTGCTGACTGATATTGAATGTTTAATCTAGCGAATATCACCATAGCTGCCGCAAGTTCATCAGCGAAACAGCCAAGTTGCGTCCAGAGAAGAGTACTGTGTGGAGGCAGGGGACATGGACACCAGTGCATCTGGTGGCTACGATGGGGATGGTAGAAAGGGTCCGGAAGTTTGTTTATTTTTTCATTATGTGCATGTATCATTATGCGAATGTGAGTACAGGTACCCTCAGAGGCTCAGGCTCTCTAGAGCTGAATTCCCTGAAACTGGAGTTATAGATAGTTGTGAACCACCCAGCCTAGGTGCTGGTGACTGAACTCGGGTACGCAGCAAGAATGGGGCACACTCTTAACCACTCCTTCGAGCCATCTCTTCAGACCCTTTCTCAGCAGCCTGAGACGCCCCAGTATGCACTGCCCCACTCACCTCTCCCCAGATAAAATGTCTTTGACTAGGAGTCATCTGTTGTAAAAGTATTTCTTAAGCATGCTCTGAATTAACTAGCTTGTATTTGTTAGTTTTTATTCTAGGAAAAGAGTTCAAGATCTTTCTAGACCAAAAAAGCAATGGGGAACTCCAGATAGGTAAGGCAATATTACATGGCTTTGTTTGCAATGACTGTGTTTGCTTCATTGACCACATACATATTATTCTGAGTTGGCCATTACACCTGCATCTCGGGTGTAGCCACCACCTCTTCTTAACTGGGTTCACTTTGCCCATATTGTTAACCCAAGGGGACTCAAGACATGAAAAGCTAACCCTTGTCAGTGGTCTGCACATTAGGAACATGTAGGGAGCTTTGATACTGATTGAAGACTACTGGATCCCCATACCCAGAAATTGGATTAAATTAGTTTGGGGATAGAGTTTTTGGGAGTGTTCAGAAGCTCCCAGGATGCTTCTAATAAACAGAGTTTTGAGAAACACTGCCCCAGGTTTCTGCACTCCCTTGAAACTCCTGTGTCCATCCTGCAAGTCCACCTTGGCAGCCTCTTGGCTTACTCTTCAATTAGAATCAGAGCCTTCACCTGGGACATTCTCTGGGTCTCCAGCAGCCCAGACCACAGTCTTTCACACTTGACTAAAGGACTTCCTTTTCTCTTCTCTGGCTCCCAAGGGAAGCCCGGCACTTTATTTAGAGAAGTCTTAGATGTACAGAAAAATTGAGTATAGTTACTCCTCTTCTCCAATCTTCGCTGCTAGTCATTGTTCAAGTGTTAATGTAGTTACATTGTTAATAGTGTGGTTAACTGTTACAATTGAGAAGTCGGCATTCATACAGTCCTAGGGTTTACTTTTAGTGTCCTATGGTTCTTTGGGGTTTGACAAACAGTAGATACAGAAACCTACTCTGTCCTTTGTTGATTTTCTCTCTTCCCTCTCTCTGAACTCAGGGCAGCCTTCCATTTACTTTCTGCTTCTACAGTTTTGCCTTCTCTGGCATGTCATATAGTTGGAATCTTGAGGTACGACTCCATGGGGGCGTGTTTGACTTGGCAAAAGACACTCTCGGCTTCTCCATGTATGTCGATGTTTTAAAATCTCATTTCCTTTTAACATATCCCCACAAACCCAGTAACACTCCTTTGTATGGAAACCTCAGATTACCAATGGACCTATATGAAGGGTTGGTGCTACAATTTAGCAACTATGAACAAAGCTGTTATGAGGTTTATGTACAGATTTTGGTGTTTTTTAACTTCAGCTGGGTAAATATCTGGGATTGGAGCATAGTTATTGAATCAGATGGTTAAGTGTATATTTAACATTGAAAGGGAACGTAGGAGTCTCTTCCAGTGTGCTTGGATCTTTTTCTGTTCTCATTTCCCACGATTCAAGTCCCTATTGTCTCTCATATTTCCGTCAGCTTTTAGTATTCTCAGCGTTTTATCTTTTAGCCATTCTAAGAGGCATGTAACCTTAGCTCACTGTAGTAATGTTCAGTTCCCTTATGACAAGATGTTGAACATGTTTTACAGCCACCTTTGCATAGTTCCTTTGATGAGGTTATGTGTTTAGAACTCTTGACAAGTTTTTGGTAGTGTTTTGTTGTTGTTGTTGTTGGTGGTGGTGGTGGTGGTCTTTTTTGTTTGTTTGTTTTGAGATAGGGTGTCTTTATGTAGCCTTGGCTGTCCTAGAACTAACTCGATAGACCAGGCTGGCCTCGAACTCACAGAGATTGTTGACAAGTTTTCATTGGAGTTCCTGTCTTCTTACTTGATCTCAAGTGTTAGGTGTACTTTCTGGGAACTAGTTCTTTATCAGGTAAATGCCGTCTTTCAGTTTGACTTTGTCTTTTTGTCCTGTTAGTGGCATCTTTCACACAGCAAATGCTTTGATTTCAACTCAATTCAGCTTATCTTTTTCTCTGTTAATGAATTCTGTTCCCTACAGACTTAATTAACAAACTCAACATCTCTTGGATTTTTCTCTTACTATTTAGAGACAGGGTTTCATGTATCCTAGGTTGCCTTCCAATACTCTGTGTAGCCCAGGATGATCTGGAGGTCTTGATCCTCTTGCCTTCTTCTCCCAACATACCCTCCCACTCTGAGGAAACCCTGCCTAGTTCAGGAGGTGATGGTCCCCATTCCCTATCACCAGCCTCGAAGGTTGTGAGCTTTGATCCTGGCTGTCTACACCTTTTGCTTCTTCCTGTGGCACTTTTTCAGGAGAAACCTGTGCTAATTTCTCCTTTCTTCTTCAGCCTGGAATGGCAGGCATACCTGTTTCACAGGGCTAGTGGGACTAAGTGTTATAGGTGTCTTTAAACCACTCATAATGGGGCCTGGCACACACAGTGAATGTTCCACAAAGGGTTGCAATTAATGTTATTCTGTTACCCTTTCACTTTATGACCTGATGCAGAGTTTCACCCAAAAAGGGAGCACTGTGTGGATGTTGGCATGCCCAACCTGACTACAAATTATACTGCTAATTTCAAAATGGCAAAACTGATCTATCTTATCTCTAATAGGTTCATTTTAACCTATTAATTTTATTTAATTTAACCATTAAATTTATAGTAATTATATCCTCTCTCTTTCTTCTCTCTCTCTCTCTCTCTCTCTCTCTCTCTCTCTCTCTCTCTCTCTGTGTGTGTGTGTGTGTGTGTGTGTGCCAGAGGACACTTTGGGGAGTCAGTTTTGTTCCTTTCACTGTAGGATCTGGGATTCCAACTCAGGTTGCCAGGGTTGTGCAGTGAGGGCCTCTTTGCCAGCTGAGCCATCTTACTGGCCCAAGGTTACCATTTGCTCTTAAACACAGTAGACAAAGCTATCTTAATCCATTTTTGTTTTAGTGTTCATTGCTTATTTCTTTCTGGTGTGTGGAAACTATAAAATTCTATGAGAGATGAGGATGGAGGGATGGCTCAGCAGGTGGGATGCTTACTGCCAAAGCTGACAACCTGAGTTTGATGCCCAGGACCAACGTGGCAGAAGAAGAAACAACCCCTACAGTTTCACATTCACGCCATCGGCATGTGTGTTAGCACTCAAAAAAATTATATATTATATTATATATATATATATATATATATATATATATATATATATATATATAGTGTACTGTGTACTATATATTATATATATTATCTATTATAATATATATATATATATATATATATAAAAAAAACCAATTATAAAAGAGAATGTTCTCAAAGGCAAATCTATACAGGTGTTAGGAGCCATCTTTGAATTGCTTGTTAGCAGGCTTTTATTTAAAACCATATTCTACTTTTCTGCTTCATTAACAGGAGGCTGAATTGGGGAAACCAAGATCCCATTCGCCCTGTTTCTGAGGCTGCTTTGAAAGCTACGCTATCCAAGAGAATTGAGGACCTTGCTCAGCCCAGGCTGGTCTCCCCACATTATGTCCCTAACAGGTTGGTGCTGGCAAACCTTCAGGGTGCTTCATCAGGACTCAATAAGAAAAACAGACTTAGAGCCCGACTCTCTCGCCAGCTGTAAACTGTTGAATCCGGAATCCAAACTTACTGTGCTAAAGGGTGGTTTCTTGTCTCACACTGTAAGAAATAGCGAATTAATCTTTTCTATTAAATACTATAAAAACTTTTATTTAGGACAAGGAATTAAGATCTTTTTGCCTCTCCCACCTTCTAAGACTTGTAAATGTTTTAATTCTACCACCTAGTAAAACTTCAGTTTACTCAAATAATTCCTTCCCCTTTCATTGTCTGTGCATCTGTGCTTTCCTGACTAGACAACTGAATGAGACTGTGAGGTCGGACCCCAGCCAATGGGGAAAAGACACAGACATCACGTTAGAATAAAAATCAAATGCACTTCCTGTCTGCGTGTGTTTGTGCTTCCTGGGCACACCCCTTTGAGCAAGAGTAAAGTTGCCTTGTTGGACACTTCAGTTGGAATAGTGGTCTCCCTCCTCCTCCTCCTCCTCTTCCTCCTCTTCTTCCTCTTTGGTTTTTCTTTTTTTTTTTTAAGTTTATTTATTTAATGTATGTAAGTACACTGTCACTCTTCAGACACACCAGAAGAGGGCATCGGATCCCATTACAGATGGCTGTGAGCTATCACATGGTTGCTGGGAATTGAACTCAGGACCTCTGGAAGAGCAGTCGGTGCTCTTAACCACTGAGCCATCTCTCCAGCCCCTCTTTGATTTTTCGAGACAGGGTTTCTCTGTGTAGCCCTGGCTGTCCTGGAACTCACTTTGTAGACCAGGCTGGCCTCGAACTCAGAAATCTGCCTGCCTCTGCCTCCCAAGTGCTGGGATTAAATGTGTATGCCACCCATGTCCAGCTCCCAAACCTATTTCTAACAATACCACAGGCAACTTTTTCTGGAACAAAATCAGTTTTAACAATAGCCTTGAAGATTTGTATTCTATTTCCTAATGCCTTGGCCTGTGTGGGCTTTTTAATGTGTGTGTATGTTGTGCTCACACGGGGTGGGAGTTGCCTGTGTGTCTGTTCAGAGGCCAGGGCAGGATCTACGGTGTCCTGTCTATCACTTCCCACTTTATTTCTTTGAAACTGGGTCTCTCATTGCACCTGGGACTAGGTTTGTTGCCAGCAAGTCCCAGGGACCTGTCTGTACAGGACCATAGAGTGCTGGGGCATCAGACAGGGTGAATAACTGTTCCCACCTACTTACGTGGGTGCAGGACCCAAACTCAGGTCCTCATGCTTGCACAACACGTGCATCTTACCTTCTGTTTAAAGGGTTTTCTCTCGAGGGATTGGAGACATGGCTCAATGCTTAAGGGCACTTACTGCTCCAGCGGGAAGTCCTGGGTTCAATTCCCAGCACCTACATAGTAGCTCACAACCATTCTAAACTCTAGTTCCAGGGCATCCTATAACCCTTTTTGATATCCGCAGGCACCAGGCATGTGCTTGATACACATACATGTGTGCAGGAAAAACACTTATACACAGAAAACAAACAGAAAAACTAAAGTTTATAATAATAATTATTATTATTTTGTTTTTTTCCTGGTCTTGGGTGTTAAACCCAGGGCCTTGCACATTTTAATCAAGGGTTCTATCACTGAACCACACATCTGGCCTCAGCATCTCTTTTACTTAAGAAAACACCTTCTTAAGTTATCTTTCAGGAATTCTTACAGAAGCTCTTCATTTTTCAAGCCAGGGACTTCAATTTATTTTATTTTTTTTTTTAGAAAAATACTTTTAGCTCTTTGAGATTAATAATTAATTTAATTACATTGTTCCCTTCCTCTTTCCTCCCTCCAAACATTTCCATATGCCCCCTACTTGCTCCATTTCAAATTTTTGGCCTCTCAAGGACAATAGAGGTGCTAAGGTGGATGGGAATGGGGTGAGGTGAGGGGGGACATGAGCTCTCAAGCCTACACAAGGAACTACTAGCAACTCAGAAACTCAGAACCTGGAGAAGTCATCTTCTCCAGGCAAACATGTATCCAAACTGGTCTATGGGAGACATTTTAGAAGCTTAAAGGGTCTGTGAAAACTGCCCAGGTTCCCTCAGAGGACTGGCCATGCCCTTCCTCTTGCTTATCTCAGGGGGTCTTGGATCTTTTCTGTCCCTGTTTCCGTCCTGTCTGCTGCTCCCTTACAGCTTCTGTGGTTTCCCCCCACCCTGGGTGTCCTTCCCTAAACACATCATCTTCTAAGGGTCTTGTTTCCTGTGATTCAAGGCCTCCAAAATTTTATCTCTCTCTACCTACCTCAGGCTCACTGGATTTTCCCCGGTTGGAGGTTGCCACATAAAACCCCCCAGCACCGCAGCGCTCCTTCCCAACCTAACGTTGGCTCAAGTAGACTTTTGTTTCAGAATGACATTTACATTGATGGGTTTGGTTGTTGTTGTTGTTGTGATTGTTGTTTTTAAAGTTTTTTTAAACAGTTTTTTCAAAATCCTAAAAGGAAATTATCTCATTTGTCTAAACCAAGAGAATGTCAGTTTTACATGGTTAATGTCATCATCTTTCCCAGCAGGTGGCATTTCCCCCTCATGATTATCACTAACTATAACTCAGCAAACATCTTGTGAAGTTGTAGGTAAGGCACAACGACTGTTGGAAGGGTTTGCCACTTTTTGGAGATGCTTTCAAGGTAGAATTGCAACAAATCCATTTCTCTTCTGTGGACCCAAAAGAGACTCTGGAAGAGATCTGGAATGGGCTGACAGGGAGGAAAAGACAATTTTAATCTTTTTGGTCTCTAGACCTTCTTAAAACTTTCCTAAAATTTCTCCAAGAAAGAAACCAGATTAGTTGGTATGGTGGTACACTCCTGTAATCCCAGGACTCAGGAAGCTGAGATAAGAGGACGCAGAGTTTGAGGCCAGCCTGGCCTACATAGTAAGACTTTATTTTAAAAAATAATAATAAATTTTGCATACATTCACATATATTTATCTTTCGTCATTTATTTAGACAAAATAAATTGTTAGGGTTATGATTTTGCCTTCTTAAATGTTTTGTTTTTGGTGTTGTTGCTGTTGTTGTTGTTTTAAGATAGGGTCTCTCTATGTAGCCCTGGCTGTCATAGAATTTTCTCTGTCTACTAAGTTGACCTCAAACTCAGAAATCTACATCCCTTTCTCCCAGTGAAAGGACTGAAGGTATGTGTCATCACACCCAGCTAGTGTCTATGTTTTGTATGTGGCTTCCTTCTGGAAGAATCTCTGTCTGCCACACCCACTCCAGTGGAGTCTGTGTGACAAGTTCAAAAGCTTGGCCATAGTCCTGAGACAAAAAGTTTCACAGAAACTTGTCTCCTGGAGAGTCTTTGGCTTCCCATAACACAAATGTAGTCCAGATATGTCCTTGCGATAGTCAGTGAAGGATTTACAGTGCTTTCTTTCAGTATTGTTTTATTATAAGTGCCTCCAAGGAATGATTTGACAAATAGCTAAGTTAGATGGACCTCCACCAGTGTTCCAATATTCTAGGCAATTGTTGAGCCGACCTTGGGCTTTGAACTTTGTAAAAATGCTACTCATCCAGATGAAAAGCCTCCAGTGTTGATGGAGAGATAGTGAAAGAAATCAGGCATTGCAGTTTACTGGATAAGAGCTAGAAATCTCAGGGTTAGTTCAACAAATAAACTTAGAATTCTCATTACAGTCATGAATGGCAGACTACATTACATATTAGAAGAAAGTTGGTGGATTCCTCTGTTAAATGGAGGTTTCCTACAGATACTTAGAATAACAGCTGAGTTACTCCCATATACAGGAATTTACAATGACCTAGGGAGAAGGTGGATTATACAATAGACTAGAATTGGAACTATGGCAAGGGCATAAAGCTCTTGCCCCTGGCTTCTAAGAATAAGCTGACCTTAGGTAGGGCTGATTTTTATCCCAGTTGTAAACACTTATTTTTATCCCAGTTGTAAACACTGCCTGGTTCCTGTCACCTTTATTTGTGCATTTCTCTGTTTTGTGTAAAGAGTCATTTTGCATCGGGTAACCTCAGTGTACCTTGGATGACCTTAATGTATCACCTAACTTCCTTGTTTTCTTCTATAATATAATTCTTATGATCTCTTTGAGAAATTACATTTAGATCCAGCACTCTCTGTGTTCATGTCAGTCATTTTCACTGACTCCTTGCCCACCTGAGTACTGGGACCCTGATTCTCTCGAGGATTGAGGGACCAACTGAGTCCAGTCTGCAGCATCTGTCTGATTTTAAATATTCAAAGCTAAGTTCCCCAGACTCAAGCCATTTAATCTACTCCCTTCAGCACATTCATGCACCATCAAATTATCTGGTATAAGCAAGGTGTGGTAGCAGATACCTTTAATCCAGGCATTGGGGGCAGAAACAGGCAGGTCTCTGTGAGTTTGAACCTCTATAAAGGCTGGTCTACTTAAGTGAGTCCCAGGCCATTCTAGGCTATAGAGTGAGACCCTGTCTCAAAAAGCAAAAATAAAAGAAAATCTTCTAAATAATTTGAACTGAAATGTATACATGTCTGTTGCGGGAATTATTTAAAAATGGCACCATCCCTCACTATCAGCTACTCTCTGCCCCGGTGGTCTCGCCACCTTTTGGCTAACTCCAGTCAATGGTCCTCCCAGCTCTGGTTTGCCTGCCTCAGAGCTGCTTGTACCTTCTCAGCCAACTACTCCCTGTGGCTAGTTGTCACAAATCCCCCTAACCCAGTAAATCAAAACTCTAGAAGCTTATAGATAATCAGTCAGATTTATGTATCAATAAATTCTCAATTCACAAGATACTCACACAATAATTTCAGAGGCAATTGATATGCCCATCTAGATTAGACAAGT
This sequence comes from Mus minutoides, assembly GCA_902729485.2. Lineage (NCBI taxonomy): Eukaryota > Metazoa > Chordata > Mammalia > Rodentia > Muridae > Mus > Mus minutoides. The sequence continues at coordinate 213,018 of LR750867.1, forward strand.
TATCCCAATTATTCTATCCTCCTATGACATTCATATCTACCTGTGGCTATTTAAAGCCACACAGAATCTGAATCATCTTTCTTCTCTTCCTCCATCTTCCCTCCTCCTCTCCTTCTTCCTGTCCCTGTCTCTGTCTCTGAAACTCTTTCCGCCTCCCTTTTCCCTGTCTAGTCACAGACTTCATGTTGCATTAATATTTAAATTACTTGGGAGAAAATTCTGCTACACATGTCTACTAAAACCTTAAAGGACCGCTTCCTTCCTCCAAATTCACTCAATTCACTTAAATGTCCCATGCCCCTCCCCCACTCCCTCTCAAATATATATATATAGAACAGTAAATAGATGTAACTACAGTCTGATGAGTCCATTAAAAGTTGTTCCTATGTGTTTTGTGCTTAGGACTGACCTCTTAGGGTTGGATAACGTCTCTAACTTGTGGGCCTGTCCACAAAGAAGGTTGATTTTCCCTCTCCCCTGTAAGCTCTTCATTTACGACCCGGGCCTTGTGAGATTTCCCCTACACACACTGACATGTCAGCCGGCGATGTCATTGTGAAGCTCTTGTTAAGGTTACCACAGTTTTGAGATGTCATGTGTAGATGTGTCCCTGTCATATATAGAAGGCACAGCGTCATGATAGACAGCCTGGTCCTCTGGCTTATACAGACTCTCCTCCCACTCTTCCACGATGTCCCTTGAGCCTCTAGCACAGGGATTTCACTGTAGGTCTGTCAGTCAGGTTTGGAATCTAGACCAGTTCCCTGATCATCTCTGTTAGCTGCAAAAAGAAGTTTCCTTGCTGGAAGGGGGAGAGTTGCACTAATCTTCCAGTGTCAGGATAAAAGAGAATGCACTTTGTTTTTGCTTTTTAAGTAGCCCTTGTCCAAAGGGCTCCTTGAGTTCTCATGTGAGGGCTTCTGGTTTGTTTGTCCGTATGAGAGACCCTTGTGTCCTCTCTGTTGAGCATATAGGATTGTATGAATTCTGTCAGCTCTAAGTCTTCGTTTGATGAGACTCCTCCCCCTACTCTCCTCAGTTTCCCCAGAGTTCTGCTATCCTCCGTGGGGACTTTCTCCTATCTGTTCCTCCTCTCAGGCCAAGCCACACGAAGGCAGGCTGCAGTGTGGGTATAGTCGTCAGCAACGTTTTGGTCAAATCAAGTTCTTCCATCCCTTTCCGCTCAGGAATCCTTGATCCTGTTGTAACAGAGAAGGAAGTTCCGCTCTTGCTCAAAGGAGCCACTCCCTCTCTAACTCCAGGTGGACTCTTTGGTCCGCTAAGCTGCCATTTTTTCCCATCTACTTCCGTATTTTCCCATCTACTTCCGTATTTTCCCATCTACTTCTGTATTTTCCCATCTACTTCCGTATTTTCCCATCTATTGCTTAGTTCCTGCTCTCAACCCAGAAAACCATGAAAGTCACAGTTTTACCGAGAACGGGGCGAGAAGGAAACCGCTGGGGGAAATGTCCGTGGGAGTTCACAGTCTTCTAAAAGACACCACTCCTAGAAGTATTTGACTTTAAAAACAGCTAACCATCTCCTTTCATCAACATACCTTTTTATCCATTTGGAAGACATGCAGGAGAACTACCTATTTTAGAGTAAAATAGAATAGAAACGGGAAACTTGACAGCTGTAACCATTTCTAAAGCAACTTCTTCCCCGTGAAGAGAATAACCCAGGAGCACACGTGTAAGCTTCCTGCCTGCTCTCCTCAGCCTGGGGATCAGTGCTGAAGAATCCTGTAATAATTTGAATTCATATGTCTCTGTTTTCTTTCTTTCTCTTCTGCTACTTGCAGAGTTCAATATTACTACAGCTGCGGAAGAGAGTCTGTTATCTGGGAGATCTCGCCTCCTGCCCTGGTTACCCGGCCTTCCAAACGGATCCAGAAGCTGGCCAAGCCCAACAGATTCAAAGTACAGAGTCTGATAAAGAGGTGGAGTATCTCAAGCTCTGTAGAAATCTGGATCTACTCTGCTTAAGGGTCACAGCTTTAGTCTGAGCCTGAGTGGATGTGGCTGTTCATGTCCAAAAAACATCGGGTAAAACCGTTGAATATCTGCAGCAGTGTGGGTGGTCAGGGGATGGACAGCCACACTCGCATCTGACTGGGTATACTGGAGCAAAAAGTTCACATTAAAGCTTCTCGCTATTAGATAATAAAAGGAGTCTCTCAGGCTGGTAGGACGGCTCCTGCTTGTAATCTACAGCACCTAGAAAAATCCAGTACACAATGTAAAAGCTACAGAAACCACTATCCCCTGCAAATAGACATGTTCATGGATGCATCGTAGAATACTAGCAAATCAAACTCAAACATACACTGAGCCATTCATATCCTTGTCAAAAACCAGTTGACTAGAAGTGCAAACTTTTACTTGTGCCAACCCTTCTCCAGGTCCTAAATGCCTGCATGCAATAACACAGTCATGACTGTCAGCACCTTTTAGTAGACTTTGAAGTCATGACCTGCCTTTGAGTTTTGTTCTTTGTATCCATGATCATTTTAGATTATTCTGGGTCTTTGTATGACTATATGAATTTGGGTTGATGAAAATACCTTCAGAAAAATGCTGATGGTTGAACAGTGTGTAGATATTTTGGAAGCCACTTAGTTGTATACTTTGAGAGGGTAAGTTTTATGTATGTTAATTATCTTAATTATAATAACAAGACTTATAGCTCTCTATCCTTAGAAAGTCATCACTTGTTTGAAAAAAAAAATTTTTTCCATGCTAAGTTTGTAGATTTTCTGACTGCTTGGTAGATTTTTGATCAGAGAAAGAAATATATGCTATGCAGCCTGTGATAACTGGCCAAGTGGCTGAGAGTTAAGGCAAGGATTATCACACACTACACTACAGAGGAGAATGATCCACAGAGCATCCTGAGTGGGGACTGAGGGGACTAATTATTTCAGGGAACTAATATAAGGTGTTGGTAGGAAGTGAGATTTTTTTTTTTTTGGCAGACCATAGGTCAGAAGCCATCCAAAATGGGACATTATAATTCTAGGGTATTTTTTTTCCCCTAATGAAATCAAACTTTTGAAGAATTAAATCAGAATATGAGGCACAGAAGTAGTGTTTTGGACTTTTGTTTTGTACATGCAAGCATATTTGCATGCATTGTGACACATAACATGCATCCCATACTGTGGATAAGTGAGAAACAGCAATCTGGTGCCCCCCTCCCCCGCCCCCCCCCCCGCCCCAAAAGGTCTCTCATGCGTGTGAGAAAAGAGCATGCGCACACCTGTAGGTTGGTTGGAGCAATGAGCTCTTACCATTCTTCCAGCCAAAGGTCACATTTTGTTTCCATTTGTGTATCACCCCCTCAGAGAAAATGTACCAGGCACTGTTCGTTTCTCTGACCCTTCTCCCCGGATTCTGCGACTCTCCATAGCCAGAACCACCAATCCCAGCTACATTCCTCCGAAGAACGTAAGTGGTGGCTGACCTTACCGTGCAACGCTCTGTGCCTGTTACTTCTTCTCCAGATGACCAAATATACAAGGGGCTAATTTGGGGAGGGTTTACTGGGGCTCACAGTTTGAGGCATACAGTCCAGCAAGGTGGGGAGGCGTGGCAATTGGTGGCTCCACTGTATTGTAGGTGCGACTCCTCACTACCATCCCCCATTCCCCTCACCTCCACCCCCAACTCACTACAGAGAGAACACAAAACGAGCCACTTTGTGAGTGCCAGGAATTCAACCCAGGTTCTGAGCTCCGTTCTCTGAGCAGGTTCATTTCTCCAACTCCAAATGAAGTTATTTGCTTTTTAAGATTTATCTATTTATGTTATTTATATGAGTACACTGTAGCTGTCTTCAGACGCACCAGTAGAGGGCATCGGATCCCATTACAGATGGTTGTGAGCCACCATGTGATTGCTGGGAATTGAACTCAGGGCCTCTGGAAGAGCAGTCAGTATTATTAACCACTGAGCCATCTCTCCAGCCCCAAGTTATTCTTTTTTAATGTCCTGAGAATAAGCACAAAATCTTTTATTTAAAGCCACAATCTTCACTCAGTTCCTCAGTTATACATATAACAGACCAAATTCTCTCAAATATTCACACTTAAGTATGCATTCAGTTTTATATTATTAGTTTAAAACTTACTACAAATGATAAAGTTATCATTTTATTCCTTTATTAAACATACAGGCCAGAAGAGAATGGACCCATCCAGAGATAATTTTCGTTCCCATTTTCCCTTCCGTTTTGACTGTTGCAGGACTTCTGCATTCCACGTAAAGCTTAGAACCCATTGTCTTCCTACTCTCTGTCCTGTTTTGCTTTATGTAATTGACTAATGATTGATTGCTTTAATTCCCTTTTGATTGAAAGGCTTAATTAAAGGCAGCAGTAGACACAGCCCTTCAGTTCACCTAGAGCCCCATAGCAAACTCATACAAGGCACTTTAAATGCTTAATTAGGTCTTCGTGCTGTTGACACATGCACCATCCTCGGTTTGAATCCCAGCTCTGCCGTCTCCTAGTTATAGAAACGAACACTCTTGAGCCTCCGACGTCTTGGCACTTCCGGCTGTGATGTCTTGGCACTTCCGGTTGTGAAACATGGACAGAAATAGTACGCCAAGCGGGGAATACATTACCCAGTGCACGTAAAATGTGGATCCTTGGCGACTCACCCGTGTCGTCTTCACTTAAACAGCACAAGAACAAATTTGGAAAACAACTTACTGGTTTTTTTCTGCAATTAAAGTGCTGTTTTGGTACCATTGATTGACACACCCTGCTTCAAACTCTTCAAACTTAATTTTAGATTTATTTTATATGTAGATTTTATATTATTTTACTTTATTATGTGTATGAGCATTTAGCCTGCATGTGTATATATGCACCACTTGCATGTCTGGTGCTAGCAAAGATCAGAAAAGGACAATACATCTCCTGGAACTGCAATTATAGGGAGTTGTAACCACGTGTGGGATCTAGAAATGGAACCCTGGTCCTTTATAAGAACAGCAAGTGGTCTTAACCACTGCATCAGCTCCCTATCCCCCACCTTCAAACACAAATACAAGCAGTGTGAATAGACAGACAGAGCTTATGCTTTGAGCAAGTTTTCACAATTTAGATCCTGATAAAGGACTCTCGGGTCTGTGGGACGCATCACAATCCTTTAGTTCCCTGGTCCCTGTGATCTCTGACTTAAGAGTTCAAATAAGACACAGAGAATATAGTGTGAGAGACAGGTTGCATTTACTAAATAAGCTACAGTTTTGGAGTTGGAGGGGTGGCTCAGTGGTTAAGAGCAGTTGCTCTTGCAGAAGACCCAGGATTGGTTCCTACTGCCCACGTGGCAACTCACAACCACCCATAACTCCAATCCCAGAGGATTTAACGCCCTCCTGTGGCCTCCTCGGGCGCCAGGCACACACACACAAGGTACACAGACATACATGCAGACAAATTCTCATACACATAAAATAAATGAAAGAAAAGAAAGGAAGGAAGAAAGAAGGAAGGAAGGAAAGAAAGATACAGTACATTTTCAAGGGCTGAGAACAGACTATGGCCAAAGAGACTGGTGTCTTTTACACTTTACACAGGCTTTATTCTATTTTCTATAGTCTTTAGAACGATGCCCTGACTTAAGAATCCAAACAAGCCAGCCAGCTCACTTAACTCTCCCAAGAGGCAGCAATGACAGGCTGTCTCCGCTCTCCATCAGAGAGACTCTAGCTAGGTATTAATCCTGTGAGGTTCACGGCTCCCACATTCAGGTTTGGACAGTTATTCGTTAGTGGTTGTCTGAGCATTATGTCTCATGAGGGATAGAAATAGGACTCCGGTCCAATTCCTTCGATCCCTAAATGAGAACCTTTCAGTCTTTTGTTTCAGTCTATTGAGTATGAGGGAAGGGTCATGCCCTGCCAAGCCTACTAAACTCTGACTTGGCCACCTAGCAGAGACACGAGCTTCTGCTTTCTTTCTTGCCTTTTACTGCTTTTCTTACTTGTTCCAATTAGGAGAGAGCCTCGCAGGCAAATGTCCTTCACCGTGGCGATCTGTGAAGCAGAAAGCCCCTTTCCTCAAAGGGTTAAAAAAAATTTAGGACCCAGTCTTCTCGCTTGGGTGCACACATACAATAAATACAGCCACACCTTCTCTTGGCCAACCTCGTGTTTTATTTTTAAATTTTTCACATCTACTTACGGATGTGCGGTGCACGCATGCGCACATGCAACCATGCCGCGACACAGTTTTGGAGGTGAGAAGACAGCCCTATGGAGACGGTTCTCTCCTGCTGTCTTTATGTGGGACCTGGGGATTGAACACAGGTCGTCAGCTTTGTATGTCAGGCATTTACCTCCGGACCCATCCCACCAAGATCAGCATTAACACAGATATCTGAGTTAGTCACCTCGCTGGCTGGTTCACTGGCTGTTTCTCCCACGCCCGCCACGTAAAAATTAAATCTGTGTATGGCTGGCGTGGAACCTGTACAATCCAGTTTGAGTGAGATGGAATTTGATCCTGTCCAGAATGACTGAAGGATTCCCACCCTTTCTGTTGAGCTATTGGAGATCAGTCAAGAGCTAGGACCATATTTTATAATGCTGAACTGGACACGCACTTACGTACCGTTTTTCTCTTTCTTTCCTAGCTGGAAACCAAGATTTCCTTCTCTACCCTGAGTGCTGTTGCAACCCCAAGGATTGTAGACCTTGCCCACCCAAGGATTAAAATCGAGGGCCTATGCTATGAAAGAGAAAGGAGTGAATTGCCCATCCGTCCCGTAAGCCACCCCACCTTCCCTCACTGGCTTGCTCTCTGATGGCTCCTAAGATGCTGTTTTGCCTCAACAAGGCCTAGGCCAAAATCATCAGAAAAGATAATGTTGAACGTGTTCTATGACAGGAAGGGAGGACTACCAGCATGATAAGGAGGAAGGCAGCGGATTGGAGGGCAAAGAATGTGGGTTTCGAAGTTAGTGAGCTGGGTGTGAGTCTTTGCTCTCGACAAGGAGGACTGTTTGATGGTCATGCAACAGACTTGTCATTTTTACCAATGAAGAAATAATATGGAAGGCATGCCTTTCGAAGTCAGGCAAGAGGAGAATAGTCAGGCAACATGTATTCATTTGGCACCTATTAGGTCATAGGGCAAACAGTCTTCTCTGAGCAGTTCATAGTGTAATGGAAAAAAGCAGATGATAGATAAATGAATTTGTGCTGTAGATACATATCATGAGGAAGATTGAGCGATCCAGGTACGGTGAAAAAAATGTATTATCTGTGTGCTCAGGATCCTGAGGCAGGAGGAACTCAGGTTTGAGGCAAAGCTCAGTTGTATAGCACACGAGCTTGTAAGATGGTCTCTGACAGACAGGAAAATTAAATAAGTACCGTAGAGATGGCCCATTAGAACGCATGATCTGTTTCTGTGGGTCAGGAATCCCTCCCTCCGTGAGGGTCTGAGGTCTGAATCTAGAAACAAGGGAAATGTGTCTCAGCCAAGACTGAGAAAAGATGTCTCACACAGAACTAGCAAGTGAAGAGGTCCTGAGGCAGAAAGAGCCAAAACAGAGGCCCTGTGTGGCCTCAGTGGTCACAGTGTCCTAAAGGAGAGGGGGAAAAGATGAGGTCAGAGACGTGGGGTTCAGATTTCATGGGGGTAGGGGTTCTGCAGATACAGAAAGGAACCTACCTACTCCAGTGTCAGCAAAAATGAGGGTTCCTCGGAGGGGGCTAGCACTTGAGGGTGGTGTGCTCCAACCTAGCTTTAGAAAGCACTTGCTTGGTGGGGGGCTATGCCGATGGAGTGGGGGTGGGGGAGTCAAGTTGATGCCGGTTCTCCTGAAGCCATCTGAGCAAGGCTGGGCTGCTCGGCCTAAGAGCAGAGGCCAGGGGGTCATCAGGGAGTCCGACTGCAGTGTTGCCGAGAAATGAGAGGAAGACAGCACGCAGGGAGTTCTGGGTGCATTTGTGTCTTTGTTTTTGTGTTTTTTTTTTTCCTTCTCCAGGTAGCCCCCGCCGCCCTACTTGCTAATCCTAGTGAAAGAACGAAATTTCTAGCAAAGTCCAAGCGTGTTCATGAAGACTATCTCCCTATCCGAGATGCTCGGTGGCCTGTATCTTATGCTGCGACTCATTCTCGGGTGTCTGAGAGAGTCCAGGAGTTAGCTAATCCACACACAAGGTATTGCAATATAAGGTTAAAGTGGGACAGGAGGGTTAGGGGTCTGGAGAAAGGGGGAAAGTTGCTTTAAAGTTAAAAACAAAACAAAACCATAACTGGTTTGTTTTTGTTTTTGTTGTTGTTGTTTTGCTTTTGTTGTTGTTTTGGAAAAGAGCAAGAGCAAATCCTTTGGAACCTGTCTGCTTGCAGACCCTAGATCATGCTTATAGCATCTTTGACCCTGTGTTTTCTTACCTGTATAATGGAAGCCTTGAAATCCTAATGGGACAATAGGACAATATATACTCATTACTTAGCATGGGGGCGAGGGTGTGCTTGGGAAATGTCAGTTCCTTTTCTGGTCTCCTCACATCGGGTCGATTTCTTTTTCTCCTATTCCAGGAGTCCAGCGAACCTTGTATACTACGACCCAAACGTCTTTAAAGTCAAGCCTTCTGCTTTAAAAGCACACTGTTCCAACAGGGTCAAGGAGCTGGCGGAACCCATTGCACATTAACTAAAGCAAGCCACTCCAGGTAGACACAAGTTAGGTATCTAGACTGTGCGACAGATGACTTTGTTCCCAGCCTTGGTATTTACATCTTACCGATCACCTCCCAGACGTGAGACTTCCAGGAAACACCGCTATGAGCGTCAGATGGCACCGTGTGTGATCTTGTCTTTACCAAGTTTGGGGACCTTACCCAGCAATAAAAGAGAAAGCAGTGCCTGCCTCATTATCCCTCCTCAGACTGGGATCTCGGTGGCCCCCTTGCGGCACCTCGCTGCACTGCACTGCTCACATTCTCTCTCATGCTACCTCCTGAATTCTGTCTCCAGCCCTTCTCTACAAAGTACTGCTCATCGAGGTCCTTCTTAGAGAGGCCTTGTCCGTCTCCCTTCGCCACCTACAAAAATGAGACGCGAAAAGCTTCTTTGGATAGAATGAAAGAATTTCATAGTCCTTGTTAGGGAACAGCTTACTTTCACTTCTTTACCGGTCTCTCCTGCCTCGCTCCATGCTCATAGACACTCACCACGAAGGAGAGAAAAGAGATATCTACATGGCAACTGGTGACATGGCATGCATCTACAATCCCAGCTACTCGGGGAGGCAGGGGAGAGAGCCTGAGATCACCTGAGCCTAAGAGTTCAAGAGCAGAGGGCAACAAACAGTCATATGCTGTCTCAAAAAGACTTATTTTAAAATAAGTTTTAAAAAGAAAAGGCTAGTGGTGCGGTACGTATTTGTGTGCCCAGAATTTGGGAGATAGAAGCAAAGGACCTACTCCATAAAAAGACCATGTCTTGGAGGGTGTGTGTGTGTGTGCGTGCCTGTGAGTACGTGTGTGTACATGTGTGTCTTTGTGTGTATATATGTGCATGTGAGTGCATTGTGTGTATGTGTGTGTACACATATGTGTGTATATGTGCATGTGTGTATGTGTTTGTGTATGTGTATATGTGCATGTGTGTATGGGTGTGCTTGTATGTATATGTTCATATGTGTGTGTTTGTGGGTGCATGTGTGTAAGTATGAATGTGTGTTTGTGTGTGTGTGTGTGTTTGTGTGTGTATATGTTTGTGTGTGTGCATTGTTTTTAATAGCAAGCATAAAAAACTATCAAATTGTATCTGCTTAGAGTTTTTTAATTTAGTTTTCTCCATGTATCACTATTTAAAATTTTTAATTTTTATGGGACCTGCCTAGATTTGCATGAAGAGGAATTTACTCAGAATTGTATTTTACAGTGAAGGAGCTCCTGTATATGGAAGGGTGTTGAGAGGCAGTGTTAGACCAATAGTTTTTCACTTTGTGCTTGCTGTTAGAGGGACCTGGGTTTGTACACCTCCTGGGCCATTTACTGGGCATTTGAGCTTAAACCAATTTCTCCACTCCCTATGTCTCAGTTTCTTTATATATAAAGTAGGTCTTTCCACAGTGCTGTAAAAATTAAATGGAAAAATATGTATAATAAAAAGTGAATTTGTATTAAGATGTACTGTGTTTGCTGGGAGGGAGAAATGGTATCATTAATGCCAATGAGGAAAGTGCAGCCTGGTGTTTCAGTCAAGCAAATGTTTGTTGACTGCTTTTTGAGGCACTGTACAAGGTACATCACAGTGAGCCAATCAGATGCCAGTTCTGCTCTTATGGGTGGGTCATCTCCATTACATCCTGTTACAAATCAGTGTGACTCAGCCATGGTAATAATGCTATTATAATACCATTATAATGATGCTGTAATGTTATGAGATTACAGAACAGAGAACTTTTGTCTCTTAGGAAAGTGAGAGAGGTTTTCTTTAATGAAGAGAGACAGCTGGACTGGAACCCAAAGATTGAGTAGGACCAAGCGACTGGAGAGCAGGCAGCAAGGCATTCCATAGAGTGGACACGTGTGTTTCAGAGACACGTGTGTTGAGTTTCTGGTTATCTTGTGATGATTTTCTTCCCTTTGGAGAGCATCTTCCATCTCCTTTCCAGGAGTTACCTTCAAGTCACTCAAGCTTTACATGGGGGTTTGGGGAGGATGGAGAATGACACATAGCTTGGGGTTAGGACATGTTTGAGGCCCTGAGCACAAATCCCATTCCCTATGACATGAATGAATAAATAAGGGGGCTGGAACGATGCCCCATGGTGAAGAGCACTTGCTGTGCTGGCAGAGGACCCAGGTTCAGTGCCAGCAGCATTCACAGGGCAGCTCACAACTGCCTGTACTTCCAGTTCGACAATGTCTGAGCGCCTCTTCTGGCCACCTCAGGAACGCACGCACATGGTACAGTTCCGTATGTTACTGGCAAAGCAGCCACAGGTTTGAAACAAAAGTTAAATCTTCAAAAGAAAACAAACAAACAAACAAAAATTTTGGGGGGGGGCTTGGTGTATGGTGGCCCATGCCTTTAATTCCAGCCCTTGGGAGGTAGAAGTAGAAAGATCTCTCTAAGTCTGAGACCAACCTGGTATAAATATCAAGTTCCAGCTTACCAGGGTTATTCAAGAGACTGTTAAGGAAAAAAAAAAAAAGTGGCTTTTCTTCAAGGTAGCTCAGTGAAAGAATAGATATGTGACCAAGCCATCTGGGCCTAGCGGCCATTGTCTGAAACTTTGGGTCTTGAGTAGAGGGCTGTAGGGGTAGGGTAGAAGCTGACATCTCCCTTTCTAGGTGCTTTGATGTGCTCCCACCTGTCACTCTGGAGTGTCTCTTAGCCTCCTGTCCCTCAGCTATTCCTCTGATTCAGGAACTCCCCATAGCTTTCTAGTAAATCCTTCATAGCAGATGGGAGAGCACCCCGTAGGCTGAAAGAGGTCCATATGGTTCTAAAAGAAAGGTCTATAAGATGCCGGTGCTTGGAGCACCAGAGGGCAAGTTCACTATTTCAGTCTCCATCCTGAAGACAATGGAAAGCTACTGAGTTAAGTTAATTAGAACACGGGACAGAGCATCTTTTGTCCTTTTAAGGCATGCCTGGACCCACCCACAAGGGACCCTCTCCCTTGATCACTAATTGAGAAAATGCCTTACAGCTGGAGCTCATGGAGGCATTTCCTCAATTGAGCTCCTTTCTCTGTGATAACTCCAGCTGTGTCAAGTTGACATAAAACCAGCCGGAACACAGAGCTAGAATAAGCTAATGGAAAGGAACACGGCCGATGAGCGTTGGCTCATGAAATGGGGAAACTGGAGCGGGTTGCCAGCGGTTGGCTGCTTTCCATGGGCTTGTGGACAGGTTTTTTTACTTTGGTAAAAAGAGCAGTTAACACTTCTTCATAAAGCCCCTGCTCAGTTGACATATCCCCACTCGCAGTAAGAACCTGAACGGTTTGAGTGGGCAAGCATGCGAGTCAGAGAAGGACCAACTCCCCGACCTTCGCTGACCCTTCTTTCCTCCTTCAAGAAGGCTGTGAGTTCTAAAGGACCCATCAGAGGAGGCCCTGACCCCTGGAAGCCTTGGCCACAGCTATCCCAGAGGCTGTAAGGAAAGGGCCTAGAGACACCCATTCTTTCAGACTTTGTGAGACTTTTCCTTTTCCACATGGGAGGTGTTCCCAGATGAAAAGAACGTTTCCACTCAACAGTAGCAGGCATCTGCCTGCCTGTCTGTTTCCTATGGGCAAGGTGTGTCCTGCTAGGGCTTCCAAGATGATGGGCATCCCGAAAGGGATTGCAAGATAGGATAGGCATGCAGCCAGGGATAGGGAAAGCCGGCCTCGGGGAATGGAGATCAGGGAGCAACAGCCTTCAGGGGAAGAGGGCAACGAGACACACCCATATGCCAGGAACACAGTGCGACGGGTAGGCAGCGTTGTGGAACGAACTGTAATGTGTAAGCTCGCAGATATTCCGTGGGACCTGAAGTGTTTGAAAAAGACCCTCCTGGCTTTGGCAGACTGGAAACACAGCCGATGGCAGGGAGCCATTTTAAGGCTTCTCTGGGATGATTGCCACGTGGTTGGTTGATTGGAAGGCTGAACTATAAGTGACTATATCATGTGACTTCAAATGTTAGCGGGAAGCGGCATAGATACATGACTAGAACTGTATATTAGAGTTACTGTGTCTTTAACTTCTCTGGGCCATTACCATTAATAAAATTGAAGCAAGAATAGGACTGTTATTACATTCTGCCTCCCAAAGCCCATCGTGTAGCTTTGGAACAAAGCAAAGCTGAGCTAAGAGGTGGCTGGAGCACGGAGCATCAAAGCCGCATTAGAGGATACAAAGATTGTCCCTCTTGGGGTGGTTTAGACTAAGAGGGAGCGCAAATTTGAATTTTCCACTTACTGTGTCTTTTGTCCTTCCTGTTGTGTTTCCCCTGTGGTTTGCGTGTCATCTGTTGTATGTGTCTGGGGCTATCTACCTGTCTCAAACAAAAGGTTTTGCTCTGTATGCATTGAACAGCACAGAGAGCATAATATGGGAAAGAAATAAAGGATACTTTATTTTCTTAGAGTTCTATTGCTGTGAAGAGACACCATGACCACAGTAACTCTTATAAAGGACAACATTTGATTGGGGATGGCTTATAGTTTCAGAGGTTCAGTCCATTATCGTCATGGCAGGAAGCATGGAGAAGCAGCTGAGAGTTCCACACCTGACTCTGACAGACAAAAGGTAGAGAAAGTGACACTGTGCCTTGCCTGAGCTTCTTGCTTGAAACAAAGCCCACCCCTGGTGACACCCTTCTTCCAATAAGGCCACACCCCCAATAATGCCTCACCCGGAGTCTATGGGGGCCATTCTCATTCAAACCATTCAAATTCAAACCATTCCATTTATTCAATGATTTTGCAAATTATTATTAACACCATTGACATCTATTATTATTATTATTATTATTATTATTATTATTATTATTATTATTATTTTGCAGCCTGGGTGTCTCTATGTAGCCCTGTCTAGCCTGGAACAGGCTGGCCTTCAATGTAGAGATCTCCCTTCTTCTGCCTCCTGAATACAGAAGGGAGGGCAGTATGTGATATTTCTGAGATTTGAGGGGTCTGGTTTAAGGCGGATCTTTCAGGGGGAAGAGCTAATTAATATTAGAAAAAGGGCAAGATACTGCAAGGGGGGACCAGGGGAGCCTTAGAGAGCTGGCAAGACTAACAAGATAGTTTAGAATAATAACAACAAAGGTTACTGAGAGTTTCACCTTTGTGGGCAAGTTTCCTGGAGTCTTCATATTCCTGAAGGGATAGGTGGAAACCACGCTCACAGAGACAGCTGTGGGTGTAGGTAGCCTGAGCTCATATTCTCTCCATTTACCCTCAGCATTCCTGTGAAGATGAAGTAAGACAAGGAGGATGCTGTAGGTCCAGTGTTTGCGCATGGTAAATCCGTACTGATTATTTTTATTCATATTGCTAGGTCCTATCCAAATTCCATCTCTCTTACCAGCTTCCAAATGCGCAAAACTCCACCTCCAGAATTATTTTCCCATGACCTAAGGATTTACCCTTTCAAGAATACAAACACACTCAGAAAAAGATGTCTCAGTACATGTTAAAAACATTTGTACTTCAATAGAGTGCTATTTACAAAATCCCAAGCAGACCCGGCGAATCCCAGCACTCGGGAGGCAGAGGCAGGCGGATTTCTGAGTTGGAGGCCAGCCTGGTCTACAAAGTGAGTTCCAGGACAGCCAGGGCTATACAGAGAAACCCTGTCTCAAAAAAAACTAAAAAAACAAAACCCAAGCAGAAAGTCTAGAAGCATAGAACATAAGCCTGCCTAAGCCATTAGGAAAGACTGCACAGAAACATACAGACAAAATACCCATAAACATAAAATAAAAATAAACAAATCTTTAAGAATGTTTAAGACTTATTTTCATTACTTTCTGTATGTATATGGACCTATGGTGGTTTGAAATAAGAATGGCCCATTGAGAAGGATTAGAAGGATTAGGAGGTATGGTCTTGTTAGAGTGGGTGTGGTCTTGTTGGAATAGGTACATCATTAAGGGTGGTCTTTGAGGTTCCAAAGTCAATGGTACCATGCCCCCTGCCATGATAAGAATGGACTAAGCCTCTAAAACTATAAGCCAGCTCCCCCCCCCTCCCCGCCGCAATTAAATAGTTTCCTTTTTAGGAGTTGCCATGGTCATGATGTCTCCTCACAGCAATAGACCACTGACTAAAATATGACTCATGTATGCAGTTACCTACAGAAACTAAAAGTAGGCAACAAAACCTATGGTGCTATATAAATGGTCCTCTTTATACTACGTCATTTAGGGAATTGTGAAACCTGGACATCTTCAGGAAACACACTTTTATTTTCTCTCAAAAACATTTTCAAACTGGTTGTTTGAATGTATGGATACGGGATCCAGGATACTAATTGTATTTGCAAACCATGTAAGGTGATGACCTCTAAACTATGTGAGAGGCTGCTATAACTCACTTGTTAAAACAGCCAGTCTCATAGCCTTGGTATCTAGGGAACAACTGCGGCAGGATTCTCATGAAGAAAATCGTTTGCAGTCCTAACGGGCTCTGCAGTCACAGCTCAGACTGGATAGCTAGATTTCTGTAGCCTCTGTGGGCTTCTGCTCTTGGCTTCCCTTTAGCCCGGAGGCTGTAAGTCCTACACCAGAAGTGACTGGACAGGGCCTCAGCATTGCCAACCATGTATGCAAAGGGAAATTTCCCAAACAAGGACATAGACCCTGAGAGTCAAGCTGATTCTTGCACAGCTCAGGGGAAACCCCATTTAATTAATTGCTGCTGCCCAAACCACTTGAGCCTTTCCATAAAGGGTGGGGGAAAGAAAACCCTAAGGTTACAGCCCAAAGGAGATTTTTAAAGAAAATCATTATTATCTTTAAGATAAAGTGAATTGTAGCTTAAAGGAGCAAAACATTCTCACGATGTTTTTTCAGATATGTGCAGTTCACTTGGGCTGGCTGGGGACTTCCATCAGCTGTGGACAAACATTCTAAGCAAATATGACCTTATTTAAAGTGGTATGGTATGGTATAAAAACTGTCTTGCAATGAAAGCTCCCATCCAGTCCTGATGACACTCAAGAGGTTCCCCCCCGCCCCCCCAGCTTGTAAACTGTGATAGTCTTCATGTTCCAGGGCAGGACTCTGATATTTGAAAACAGCTGAAATTGAACTGGAGAGATGGCTCAGAGGTTAAGAGTACTGGCTGTTCTTTCAGAGGTCCTGAGTTCAATTCCCAGCAACCATATGATGGCTCATAACCATCTAGAGAGATAACCATGAGATCTAGTGCCCTCTTCTGGCCTGCAGGCATACATGCAGGCAGAATGCTGCATATGTAATAAATTAAGTCTTTTAAAAAAAAGTTTAAAAAAGAGAACATGGCTGAAATTTTCTAAGCTTAGTGTTCACTGCTTTGTTGATCTGTCGCTGACTATTACTCTGTTGGAAAGATCATATAAATCCTAGAACAATAACATTCCAGTGAGGATGTGGTCAAAACTTTTGATGAAAAATGGGATTGTGAAGGAAAAAAAAAAACATTCCAGAGTAAAAGTCTAAGGTAATCAAAAGTTCTGCACGAGGGGAGCTAAGACTGTGCTTCTGGCTGGGCGGTGGTTGCTCATGCCTTTAATCCCAGCACTCAGGATGCAAAAGCATGCAAATCTCAAATCTACAGAGGGCGTTCCAAGGCAGTTGGGGCTACACAGAGAAACACTGTCTCAAAAACAACAGTAATCACATTTAGTTCACAAGAGAAACAATAAATCAAGTTGTGTTCTAGTGTTGGTTGCTTCTGTTAAAGAGCTAGGTTATTTCATACTGTCAGAATGCATCCTTACACATTATGGGAGAGTGCATGTGTGGACTCTGCTGGAACCTGGAAATAGGGCTACAGTATAACATTGATCCAAAGCCACTAGACAGCAAAATAACATGCACAGCTGCAGAAATGCACCCTCTTGGCTGCTGATGAAGACTGGAGCATGAGGGCTGGAGAGATGGCTCAGAGGTTAAGAGGTCCTGAATTCAATTCCCAGCAACCACCTGGTGGCTCACAGCCATCTATAATATGATCCGATGCCCTCTTCTAGCATGTAGGTGTACACCCAGATGGAGCACTCATATAAATAAATCTTAAAAAACAAAAACGAAAACAAACCAAAAAAACTGAGCATGATTGAAAGAGATACAATGAACGACTGGGGGTGTGGTTCAGGGGTGGAGCCTGGCTTCCAGTACCATCAAAAGATGCAATCCATAAATGATGCTTGTAGCCATTGGATTTCTATGATCTCTGGATTGGTGAGATTAATAAAACCAAAGTGGAGGTTTTGAGGCTGGAGGGATGAGTCGGGGGAACACAGAGGACTTTTAGAACAATGACCACTCACCATGATTCCGACAGTCACTTGGCCACTACACAAAATGTACCACACCAAGAATGAAAACCGCACCAACATGAACTTTAATTAAGAATAACCTAGCCATTTTGGCTCATCAATTACTTATCAACTTTATTCCACTAAAGTAAGATGTCGTAAGTTTTGCTAAGTATCCCCCCCCTCCCCCCCTGTAAACTTAAAACTTAAACTGGGCTGCAGAGATCACTGGCTATTCTTGGGGAAATCCTGAATCATCCAATCAGGCTGAAACAAGCTTATTTGCAAGGCGCGAAGATTAAAAAACAGACGAGAAGGAGACTTTGTATCCATTGCCAAAATCGCACACTCCTTTGGGTGACTCCCATGAGTATCCTCTCCACAAGGGCAGATGAATCAGTCTTACCTTTCAGGAAAAGTTCCAAAAGTTCAGCTTGTTTGTTAAGTAAACACCGTGTCTTAGCAATTCTCACCATAGGATTCATCCTACCAACAAACATGCCTGAAGCTGCTTAAAAAGCTGCTCTAAGTCATGGCAACTGTAAGGTGATTCATGCTTTTGAAAGCAATGGCCAGATTAGCAGGGAGAAGCAGGCGTCCTTTTGATCTGAAGCAACATGTTGCTTTGTGGACGGACGGACCTATGCTTTTGCTTAGGCAGAGAAATGGACTGAGGTGCTCACTTGGTCAATCCAGGAGGCTTCAGACTGGCTCTTCACAGTCAGATACCAACCTCCTGCAGCCCTGGACCACCCTGCATCCTGTTCCCTCAAGCTGCTAGACAACTTCCGGGTAGTGAGACCTGGGCACAAAGTCAGAGACCTATGAAAAACAGGACTTTATAATTCTCCTTGCTTTCTGACTTGGAGCCTTTTCCCACCCAGCTGGTGGGAAAATAGCTTCATATTTTTCTGGAGTTCCAGAAGTCTCCTCAATGCCAAGATAATGTGTGAAGTAGAATCGGGGGGAGGGGGGCAGGCCTGTGGAATTAGGAGGACCTTTAGTCCTGGTCCACACTGGTTACTGCTGAGACGTGCAGTCCTCTTCC
This sequence comes from Mus minutoides, assembly GCA_902729485.2. Lineage (NCBI taxonomy): Eukaryota > Metazoa > Chordata > Mammalia > Rodentia > Muridae > Mus > Mus minutoides. The sequence goes on from LR750867.1 coordinate 231,066, forward strand.
TGTCATGTCCTCTAGCTTTCTCGAGTGCTCTGTCCTGCCCCATATGTGAGATGCATGCCAGGCTACCGCCAATCCTACCAGCCTACACACACCCGCTTCTCCTTGGGGTTTTCTGCCCTTCTGCGTGGCTGTGTTGCCAAGTCAGACTCCATCATTGCTGTTCTTAGAACTCACAGTCTCTCAGCCCCCCCCTTTTTCACTCCCCGCTATGGAGGTCTCTTCTCAATCTGGAAATGACAGAGTCGCTTCTTTTGGTCTCCTTCACAATACCTCAACCCTAAAATACGCTGAATATTTCAACTTTTGGAATCTAGGAGCAAAACCACCTCCAAGCCACACTCGTTTTCTCCTGAGTTCTTTCCCTGAGAGTTGGGGCAGAGCTGGGTGGGAATAGAAGGGATGGAAAAGGGAGAAAAGGGAAGAAACTCGTATTTCAAAGGGTCGCTTGGCCACATAATTTACAACTAGAAATGAAACCAAAACAGGTGAAACCATGTGGCAAAGCCCAGGATCTGCATGCACAGCCGATATCTGCATCTGTGCAGGACATGCACAGACCACTTTCTGATTATTCTCTACACGACTATTGTTAGCACCAGGACACTCCAATCCCTGCCTAACTATGTGACCCTTGACCTGCGTTGCCAGGACAACGACCTTCAATCCCACAATCCACTTGGCTCAGTCTCCACCCTCAATGGCGTGACATCATTTTCCATATAAATTAGGAAGTCACCTCCTCCTCGCTCTCTTTTTCTTCTCTCTCTTCTCTCCCCCCTCTGTCTCTCTCCTCTTCTTTGCCCCCCCTACCCGCTCAATAAACCTCTTCCACGTGGAACCGCCTTGGCCTGGTCTGCTGCTTGGTTAATCCGCCAAAACATATACAGATATGATATTTTTCATATTAACTATTTATAGCACTCACGTTGTAGTAAGTGTTGTAAGTAATCGAGGAGATTTCAAGAATATGGGAGGATGCACATGGGTTATATGCAAATATCTCAAGCATCCATTGGCTCAGATATCCACGTGGGTCTTTGAAACCAAGCCCCGTGGACACTGAGGGGCAATTGTATCATCAGTAGGTTTTTTTCCTTGCCTGTTACATTTTAAGTTGTCTAATAGTAGGGTGTTGTTGTTGTTGTTGTTGTTGTTGTTACTGTTGTTTTCCTCAGCAGGGTAGAGTTTGAGGTATGTCAAACTTCTTGTGCCCCTCCCAGGAAGCCTTGGTCAGTTCTGAGGGAAGTTTGGGCTTATCCCGTGGGTCCTAACAACCATACACCTGATGCTAAGTCCTAAGACTTTCCATCCTCATCTCTGCCAACTATCAAATTCTTGGTCACCTCTGGACACACAGGGTACCTCGGAACAAAAAGTTCACCAGACTGGGTGGAATTAAAAAAAAATTTCTTTTCATGAAAGATTCTAGTCCAAGTCACTAAAAAGGGTGGCAGATATTTAAAAAATCACAGTACGGCAAGGTGGGAATTCCAGAGTTCACATAGCATGTACTGCTAAGCACAGGCACCAGATGCTTATCTTAAAGTCTAAGTACACTGTTCTCTGGTGTCCGTGTGTGTGACCTTGGGGATTGCTAAGCCAGTGAGAACCGCTTAAAGGTTGAGATGTGGAGCAGGTAAGGTTGGATGGGATGAGGTGGGGATGGGTGGGGATGGGATGGGATGGGATTCTTCAGAGCTCATGCTGCTGCTCAACTTTGCCCAGTTCAGCCCTGCATCTGCAGAAAGGCGATGCTCTGGAAGCCACTGCAATCTTTTTTGAGAGTTGTTCCATGAGAGCATTAGTCATCCACTACTCAATTGGGCACGGAGCCCAAGGCTGCATATTTATACTGGCACGCAGTTCCCTGGGGTTTCTGCTCACTCCGTGGGACAGAATCTCATGGTCCGGGCTGTGGCCTATGACTGGGAGGAAAGACCACCTGCTCTTTGCCCACCACTCCCCACCCAGAGCTGCCAGTTTTCTGCAGCTCTTCAACACTAAGCCTTTGAAGGTCATTAATGTTTTCCTTCTAAAGCTTCTAGCACTTTCCAAGGAAAGCTTGATATGTAATCTCAACATCACCTAGACAAACTTCTGATTCCTGCTAAAAATGGAAAACAGAACAGCTGTGTCACAGTCATGGCCCCCGCTCCTTCTAGTTTGAGGCTCTGAGATGTATGGTGAGACCTAGGAGACTCTTCAGGGACATCTCAGAATACATGAGCTGATGCTCTTCTGTCCTTATACCTTTCCATGAAAAAGGCTGAGGCCCTAACTCAAGCGTTCTACACTTCTACATGGTCTTTACATTTTGTTCCATTCTGATGCTGTGTGAAAACCAGAGGAGCAACTGAACCATTCAAGGCAGGGAATATGGGCCTTGTGAGTTCAGTTTCAATACAAAGACCAGATGCTGGATGAGTTTGTACAGTGAAAGCCTCCCTTAGTCCTACGTCTCAGTGCCCAGCTCTGTGTCTGACACATTGAAGCCACTCCATCAATGTTTACCGAAATGAAAAGAAACTACATTCAATCTATTTGTGGCCTTTGGGTATCACAATAACCCCAAATAAGTCTCAGGCTCCAAAGAGATAACTCATGTTATTAAATGATACAGAAGTCCCTGGTGTTCTGCAGTTGGATTTGTTCTGTTCTTTCTTCTCCAAGGGCACAATAAGAGTGCAGAAAGCAGATAAGTTTGAGGGAAAGGTCCTTGATGTCACATGCTCATGTGCCTTTTATGAGATAACTATTTTGCACCAGAACGAGACAACGCAATGGATTGCTTGTGAGAGAGGATAAAGGGATACGCAGGAATGGCTTGGTTCCCTCAGCCAGCTGTTCTGGTCCTGGCAGAGAGTCAGCCCCATCTGGGGCTGTGTTAGAGCCACCCCTGCTGGGCCTTTTCCTCTAGCAGGGCGAGTCCGGTGCTCTGAATCAGCTTCCTGATTCGAGTTTACCAAACCCAGCTGCAGGAGCTCGCAGGTTGCTGCTAGTGTTTTTGAACTCTCTTCGGAGATGACCTATGACTTCTTTAACCAATGGCAGACTCGCAGATTATAGAGAGTTTCCATTCATTAACACGGGTGCTCCCAGTTGTGGATGTATGACAAAGGTAAGGTTGACGGCAAGTTTAATTTAAAGATTTATTTTGAGCCGGGCGTGGTGGCGCACGCCTTTAATCCCAGCACTCGGGAGGCAGAGGCAGGCGGATTTCTGAGTTCGAGGCCAGCCTGGTCTACAAAGTGAGTTCTAGGACAGCCAGGGCTACACAGAGAAACCCTGTCTCGAAAAACCAAAAAAAAAAAAAAAAAAAAAAAAAAAAAAAAAAAAAAAAAAAAAAAAAAAAAAAAAGATTTATTTTGGTGGTCGTCGTTGTGAATCATATCAATCTGCACACAGAAGCACACATCCTACATTCATCAAGCATCTACCTTAGTCAGCACAGCAGGGACATCCCCTCTTCTTTCAACTTTGCAAGAGAAGCCAGGGCTGCCGGAACTGGGGGAGGAGGGGTTGGGATAGGGGAGCTGAGGCTCAGAGAAGGGCAGGGACAACAGACCATTATATTTGATGTCAAATGTACAAGCAAATATACAAGCAACCAAAGAAAGGAAACATTAAACTTGGTTTGAAGACTTTTGTGCTCCTAAGGGCAGTATCAAAAAAGTGGCTCTGGGCTGGAGCGATGGCTCAGCAGTTAAGAGTCCTTGCTGATCTTCCAGAGGACCTGGGTTTCATTCCTAGCACCCACATGGTGGCTCACAACCACCCATAACCCATAGTTCCAGAGAATCCAATGCCCTCTTCCGGCCTCCACAAGCCCCAGGCATGCACATGATGCACAGATATGCATGTAGGTAAAAACTCATACACACAAAATTAACAATTTTTAAAATGGTGGTTCGGTCCAGACTGGGGGAACATATTTTACAAACGTTACATGGGATGAGGACCGACTAGCCAAAATATATAAAGAACTCATACGACTCAGCAAGCAGATAAATAACCCAACTTTAAAGTGAGCAAAGAAAACGGGTGGCTTGGCAGAGCCCATTCTGGATTCCAGAACTTGGTGTAGGAGAGGAGAGGAGTGAGTTCGTGGCCAACCTGGTCTCCCCTCATGAAACCCTGTCTCAAAACTGGAAGGGAAAAAAAAAAGACAAAGCATTTAAGTTGGTTTTTCCTCCAAGGAAAGTAGGTAAATGGCCAACCAGCACATTAGTCATCAGGGAAACACCAGTCAGTGAGCACCACACTGCAGAACTCAGAACCTCGAACACAGAAATCCGCCTGCCTCTGCCTCCCAAGTGTTGGAATTAAAGGTGTGCGCCACCACTACCCGGCTTTGATGTTTTTTTTTTTTTTTTTTTTTTAACAAAGAATGTTGACCTTCTCCAGGTACAGAAGGATGCAGCTGGCCAGCTTCTCAGAAAGTTAGTGAAATTACCAGGGGCTCCAACAAAGCCACTTGTTCTTATGTATCAAAGAGTAGGGAGTGTAGATTCAGACAATAGGACACCTGGATGCAGAAGTTCACCACAGTGCAAGTCACAGCCATGGAAGAGTGGAATCGACACAGATGGCTTTCAGATGATGAGCAGGCGGAACACGACAGAGCCACCTGGTGAAATATTGTTTAAGCATACAAAGAACCTGTTTTTAATTTTTGTTGCTTTGTTATTTTATTGAGTCATTTAAGATTTTGTTCTTGGGTTTCTGTTTTGGACACGGGTTTTTACTATGTAAAATCAGCTGGCCTCAAACTCACGCTCCTTCTGCCTCAGCTTCTCAAGTGCTGGGATTACAGGTGTCTACCATCCTTCCCAGCCCTGGATAAAACACTGATCTACCTACAACATAAAGGAACCTTGAAAATATATACCAGGACGGGAAAAAAGACCTCATAACACTGTGTTCCACATCTCCAAGATGTCCAGAATAGGCTGGGCACAGTGGCTCACACATCTGCCTAGAACTCAAGAAATTGAAGCAGGAAATCCCCATGGCTTCACGAGGACAACTGGGCTTCTGATTAAGATCCTGGCTCAAGAAAAAAAAAAGAAGCAGAAGAGAAGATGGAGAAGGAGGGGGAATACAATGTGGATAAAATGTTCCTGATGGGCAGTTTAACAGAGGTAGAGATGACATTGGCAGTTTCCAGGAGCTGAAGGACATCAAGGATGGAGACCTACTGACTGCCACGGTCCTTGATTTCTCTGGGAGAATCTGTTAACTGGGGTGTGTGTGGTGAATTATTGTTTCTCAGCTCTGGAGGTGAGGAAGTCTATAGTCAAGGTGCTAACAGGTCCTGTGTGTTCAGAGATCGCTCTCCTTGGTTTCCAGGTAGCTGTCTTCATTTTAACATGGTGCAGAGTAGGGAGCTTTTTGTGGCACTAATTCTGTTCTGCTCTAATCACAAAGGCTTTATCTACTCATGACCTATCATCTTGAAGACACCACAGTGAGGGTTAGGGTTTCAACACATAAGGATCAGGAGGATGAACTGGAAGCTTCTAGTTGTGTCAGCTTCTAGTTGTGTCATGTGATGCAGACTCAGGTGGTGTTTTGCCCAGGCAGGACCCATGAGAGAAGACATGTGATGTTTGGAGAGAATATAAATAGGACTCAATGGACAGTGAGTGGCACTTGCTTAGCTAGCCTTGCAATGCTTCCTTGGTCTTGTGTCCTCATGATCTTCGCTTTGTTGAGAGAGGCACAGCAGAGAACTCCTGGAGTCCTGGCTGGTTCTGGTAGACCCACTGACTTGTGCCCATTCGGCGGGGGGGGGTGGGGGGGGGCGGAGGCTTAGATGTTTCTGCTGGATTGTCCCACCACTGCTGATTTGTGTTTGGTATCCTGACACTACTGAACTGGACTGCTGGTATCCTGACAAGCAGAGATTACAATTGCTCCAAAGAACTATTTCTAAACAGGTCCACATCCCCTTGTCCTATTTACCATCTTTTCTTACCTACCTTTGGACTATGGGCTAGAAGCGGTGTTGAAGTATTTGAAAACCTTTATTAAAGTAGGTTTTGAAAAATATAAGCCTATAGGAGGACACAAATATTCAGTCAATCACAGGTGTGCCATGGAAGTAGATAATAGTGATCGACACTCACGAGTAATAGAAGAAAAGCCACTAACTTAAGCTTTTAAGTGGTGAATTTTATGTGAGCTGCATCTCAGCTGAAATGTTAAATTACCATTATATATGCAACAGATAATTTGTTGTATGCTTAGTAGCTTGCCAAATACACTTCTGGGATCTAGCTTCTAGAATCGAGAGCCATAGTTCTTAACTTCCTTTACACATTAAAAATCACAAGTGAGCTTTAAAAAAAAGCAAAAGAAATCCTGATGTTAACCCCAATGGAGCCCAAATCTCTAGAGTAGGGTCAAGACTAAAAGTAGCTTTGAAAGCATCCTTGCGATTCTGTTCTGCAGCAAAGTTGAGCGTCACAAACCTGGAGCATCCCAGCCTGCAGGTGGTACCTATTATGGAAGTGACTTCTCATTTTGGTTTGTTTCATTGCTGTTGTTACTTTAGACAGGGTGTCATTATGTAGCCCGAGCTGGTCTGAACCTTCCTACATGGCCCAGGCTGGCCTGGAATGTGTGAGCCTTCTGACCACACTCTCTGAGTGCTGCCATTACAGACATGTGCTACTGCATCTGATGTAGTCATTCTTACTTCCTGTCTGATACTTCTTGTCCTCTCCCAGCAGTGCAACTTTCACAGCTCAACGTAAGAGTGGCTCTCTTCATTTTTGCTCATTCATGTTCTAACTTTCGTGGGGACTTGAGATGTTTAATATTTTGGAGGAGCTGAATTTTAGGCTTTCCCTCTCCTCTTTGGATTCAATCACAGTGATTCAACTGTGGGCCAGCATTCATTTGTTCCATGTTAGAGCAAAAGTTGGAGTCCATCCATGTGGCCTGGAACCCTCTGCTCTGCACACCCTGGATTTTATAGTTTGTGAAATTCTAGGCAGAAACTCAAGATCTAAAGAGCCAGGGACACGCTAGTGCTAACACATGCCTGTGCTCTTTAATGATCTGACTCAGACACCCTGGTTTGTTTAACAAGACCTAACCTTGGCCTCCGGTGTGCTACGTCCTCCCTTGCTAGCTTCTCACCGAGGCTGTTGGCCGCCATGTCTATAGTTTGGCAGATGCGGCTGGGATGATGGTCCAAACCACAAGGCCCTAATCAAACCCACCCATGAAAGAAGGAACTTTTCTTATTCATTCTTCTCTAGAAGCCAGAGCCAATTTGGTAGAAAAGATCTGACGGAATGAAGAACAAGAAATTGGGATGGCAAGGAACAACATGGAGAACAGAACAGGAGTGGTTTCCACTTTGAGGAGATTTATGATAGTTGGGAGCTGTGCTTGCCGACGACGTTGGAGGACCACATAACAAAATACCCGATTCTCAGAGGCTTTCTTCTTGCATTTCATCTCAATTGGGATTGGACTGGTGGGAGGACAGACACTCTCTGTTCCTGTGATCATCCTGAGAACCAGGCTCCTTTGGCTGTCTTCTAGAGCCACAGCATTCTCCATTTTGCCAGCAGACTAAAGACAGCCAAGAGAATGATCTCCATATGCAGGGGTAGGAAGTAGGGTTTGGTAAGCCTTCTGTCACTGGGGTGAATAAACAAGGGTTTGTAAGCCAGCATGGTAAATATTGCAGTGCTCAGAGAAAGGACTCACCTGATAATACACAGGAATGATATCTACCCTATGTAGAGGAAGAGACAGATGTCTTAAGTTGGGGTGCCAAAGAATCTTTTTATCTTTCTTCTTTGCTCATGGGATACTCTTGCCTGGACAGTTTCTCCAGCCAGCCATTATTTTTGGTTTGTTTTATTATTTTATGTGTTGGCGTTTTAGGACTGTATCCCACCCTATAGGATAGGAGTTGAACCTGTGCCTCTGGAGAGCAGCCATTTTTGCATGCCCTCCTTATAATCTTATTTTACTAACCCTTAGGAAACAGTAGCTTTTTCCCCTGAGCCAATCCCTGCTTTAAGGAGCAACAACGTTGCAAATGACGGCTAGTCTCATTCTTTTATTCCTCCTTAAGAAGAAAAAGCCAGTTTTCCCCAGTTATCAAGCAAATGAATGTCCTAGGAAGATGGGCTCCAGGAACATGCTGTCTAAGCCAACCATGGTGGTCCTACCTGCTTTTTGCCCATTTATCAAATATTTATTAAGTTCCTGTTATTAACACCAATTTTCTGATTTGCCAGCTAGAGGTACGGAGAGGGGCATGTAGCCCTGTAGCTAACAATGAGAAGGAAGGACATGACTTATGGGAAAGACTTTCCTTCTCTGATAAAATGAGTGAAGAGACATCTTAAAAAGAAGCTGGGTTTTTTTCTCTTCAGTGTTTGGACACTGACTACGGGATGTGGGTGGGAAGCAATGCTTGGCCTGAAGCTGTTATTTTGTGACCATGAGGAGAAAAGAAGAGTCTTAGGGATGTGAGTTGAGAGGGAGGCCTGGTTTAGTTGCCTAACTAAATCTGGAGTCACCTGCCTCAACTCTTATCTGCTGAAGTATCTAAATGCTTCTTATACAGTGTGTATTCTGATTTTTAGATCATAGTACCTATACTTGCTCCAAGGATTTGAGATAATAGTACCAACACCCCTCAAGGATTCTACATTATAGTACCTATATATTCCCAAGGATTCTTCTCTTAGGGGAAATGCCAAATTCCCATACAGAAAAATTAAAGAAATAAAAAAAGAAAGGAGGAAAGGAAGGAAGAAAGAAAGGAGGGAAGGAAGGAAGGAGTGAAGGAAGGAAGAAAGGAAGGAAGAGAAAGAAAGGAGTGAAGAGGGAGCGTCCATCTGGAAGAAGAAGAAAGAGAATCTTGTGCGTTGCTGCTCTGAGCTCTACGGATGATTCATACAAGCTATGAGTCAGCACATGGCTGTTTGACATACTCCTTAGATGTGCTAGCTGAGTTGAGATTCAAACCTATGCTTCTTTTGTTTTTTCCCCGAGCTTAGGCAGCAGACTCTAGCAGAAGCATAGGTGGGCTGAGTCTAGAGGAACAGCCTCTTCGGGCAGGACCTCTGCGTCTGGTGCAACCCGGATGAAGCGGGTCTTGGGAACGGGTTTCTTTGTTCACATGCTTGTTTATAGAAGGCAACACATCTCATTACCAGGCCTCATAACACCTGTCTGCTCTCCTAAAATCCTGGTGTGACGTGTTCCCGGGGCCAATCCCTCTCAGCACTCCCGTCACAGGAAGAAAATGCAACGTTTGTTTCCACGTATTTGTATTACTCTCATGGTTGCGCATCATTTTGGCGCTGAGTTTGGGCAGGGGTACATGTGAAACAGTTGGTATGAGGGGTTTTTGTTGTTGTTGGAAATTGGTTCTAATGCTTTTTTTTTTTTTTTTTTAATGCATGGGAATCTACATGTCTAGGTGCTGAGAGCTCCTGCCTCCAATTAGTTTTTGATTGATCAATGAAGTTACTAAGGGCCAATGGCTGGGCAGGAGGAGAGAGGCAGAACTTGTAGGATTCCTGGGCAAGAAACAGAGGAGGAAGAGGAGCAGAATCAATATGATGGGGAAGGAGAAAGATCAGACTTAAAGGCCACCAACACCTAAGAATCCGAAAAGTGGCCCCCATTGGATCTGGGGTAGCAGAGGCAAAATATAGATTTAGCAAGTATTAATTCAAGAATACTGGAGGGGAGTGTGTGCTAGCCACAGGGAGGTTTGAAAGTGTCTAGCCATTGAACTACTCAAGGCATATCAAAATATAAAGGTTGTACTCGAGCATGTGTGTGTGTGAGTGTGTGTGTGTACACATAAATATTTACCACAATATGTTTTAATTCACTTGCATTCATGTGCTCGTGTGTGCCTGCATAAATCTGTGTAGGCCACATGCATGCAGGTGCCCTTGGAGGGCATTGGAACTCCTGAAACTGGAGGGAATTGAACCCTGGTCATCTACACACACACACACACACACACACACACACACACACACACACACATTCCTACACATATAAATATAACCTGCTCAGTCCATGTAATGTTACTTGTATGTGTGTTTTGTATGTGCATGATCTGTATGTATGACCACTTACCATTGAATAATCATTTGGGAGAGGGGCTCTTCCTTGGGGAGGACCATGTCCCCAGCTCTTAGTTTCCCTAGTTGCCTGTAGTTCTTTGTCAAGGGTTGGGACCTTGTGAGCCTTTCCCCTTGTTCCTTGCTCATTAGACAACCATGTGGTTGAGACTCCTTGGGTCTTAGCTTCCTAGATATATTTCTCAGAGACAAAAATCTCACAGCAGATGTCCTGTTCCTCTGATTCTTACAATCTTTCTGCACCCACTTCCTTGACTTCAAGTCTCCCCTGAGCCTTGGGTGCCAGACTTGTGTTTGGATGGGTCAGTAGGTGCTCTCACCAGGAACTCTTGAGGGACAGGAGTTCCCAAAGTCTAGTGGATGCCGAAGCCAAGGAGACCCAGAGAGGAACAGTGTGAAGTCCCTGAACCCAGCACTCCGGATTCTCTCTGGTTCCCGTTGGGTGCGGCAGAGAAAGTTGCTGAGTCAGCAAACCCTCTTTCCCAACTCTTGCTTCCCTAAGAATGTCCAAGTAGCCTAAAGTTCCCAGAACCAGCACTAAAGCCACTCAGCATCTTCCTCTTCTCTTCCTCCCTCTCCTCACTCCTTCCTCCTCCCGACAGTTCCCTACAACATCAAGATGTTTTCTCTAAACAAGAGCCAATCTCCCCTCTATCCCACCCCCAAACCTCCACACCCCCCTTAGGAAGAATCTCTTTAATCTCTCAGGACAAAGGAAGGGTTGAACTGCATTGCCTCTAGTACAGCTCTGTGTATGTCATTACCCACCCACCCCCAACCCCCATATATTGCATTAAACACTAAGGTTAATAAGAGGTTCCCTGCTCTCTTTAAACGCTCACCTTTCTTCTAGCCCTTCTTCTCTCTCCCTTCTCCCCTCTCTCCACGTGGCCATGGCTAGCCTCTCTCTTTCTACCTTCTCTCCTTTCTCCCTGCCTTTCTATAATAAAGTTCTAAAATCATAAAAAATAAATAAATAAAATCAGAGGTTCCCTCTGGGTGGTGGGATCCTGGCTTGTATTGCTGTTTTTTTTGTCTTCGGTTTTTTGCTATCTTTGTTTCTGAAGTCAGTGTTATTCGTTCAAGGCAAAGGACACAGTGCCTGCTGCATGTGACTCTTTTTAATCAAGTAATGTGAAATCGTTCCTTCAACTCCTCCCAGGCTTCCACACTCTGACTTCTCATCAAACCTCACGTAGCAAAACAAGCCCTCCTTGTCTTCTCTGGGACTTGTAGGGATGATAATAGTTGCTTATTCCCAAAGCTTTTTTTTTTTTTTTTAAATGCATATTGTTTTTACACTTTAGTTTAAGGGGGAAAAAAAAGGCCAACTCAAGTTGATTGGAACTTGCAACCTTTACTTCTGAAAGGATCTTGTTGCTTCCTGGCATGTGCTATTCAAGGCCTCTGGGTGCTGGGTGGTGGTGTGGTGGTCCTTCTACCTAGCAAGGCATACTTTGATTAGTATTTCTGGTCCTGAGTTGTTCTTGCTTGCAGAATGGCTCCGATGTACTTGAAAGATTTCTGACCGTCGGCCAGTGTGCTGGCCTGAAAGGTATAGGTGATTATATCCAAACCAATGACCTGAGTTCCTTATATGGTGAAAGAAGAGAACCAACTCCTGAAAATTATCTTGTGAGGTTCACAAGAGCACAGTGATCCCCCAACCCCCAAATACATAAGCACAAACTGATTTCTGACCCAATCTTAGACCTTATTGAAACCCCTTTCACTGCCCTTGGGCAGGTCTGAGCAGTATCTGCTGCCCTGCAGTCTTCCAGGCAGTCCTCCTCCTCCCACCGCGAGCAGACAGCATCTAGGAGAATGCGTTGAATAGAAAACTTGTTCTCCATATGTTTTCTGTCATGTCTCCACTCCTGCTTTGTCCCTGATTTTGCCCTTCTTGTTTTCCAAAAAGATGTCAGAATTTAGCCTGGGTGCTGATGGCTGCTCAGAACTTAGGTTACAGGGCTGTGCGGCTGTGCGGCTGTGCGCCAGACGCCAGGGCATTCTGTTTAGGCTCGTGGTGTATTTGTGGTTCAGAGTCTATTTGTTTACAGAGGGACTGCTTTAAGGTAGAGGAAGAGGAAGCTGGCTGAGGATGTTTAATAGGAGCTTGTAAACATTTGTATTAGCAGTGATTCTTGGTGTTCTTCTCGTGGGCTCTATTTTAAAGACTCGGAAAGACTGAGCCAGCAGGATAGGTGAGCGTTCAGAAGTGTGCGCAGCATCACACTTGGATGGTCTAGTGTGAATTTCAAAGGGCCTTTCTGATCTCCATCCTTTCCTGTTTTCTTAGGAGTCTGCTGGTCATGTGACCCACTTCAGCCAATGAGATATAGGAGGAAGTTGCCAGAAAGCCTAGCTTTTGTGGGTGGAGGACAGGAGGATATTAGTTCAAGGCCACCCTGGGCTACATAGTGAGCCTGTCTCAAAACCAACCAATCAACCAACCAATTGTAGCAAAGTGTACAGACAGACAGACGGACCTTAAATGCCCAGTGACTTTCTGGAGTTACTCTAACTGCCCAGAACTGACAACCAGATGATGAGCCGATGTCTTTGTTTTGTTTTTTCAAGACAGGGTTTCTCTGTGTAGCCCTGGCTGTCATGGATCTCACCTCCAACTCAGACCTCCATCCGCTTCTGCCTCCCGAAATGCTGGGATTAAAGGCGCAGTGTGTGCCCTCACACTGGGATCAGCCGCTGCCTCTTTAAAAGCCAAGCAAACAAACATCTCCTATGTGTCTAATCCACCACAACCAAGTTACTCTTCTGGGTGACAGGACACAAGGCCACTGTTAAGGCATTCCCATGCTGAGACAGTAAGGGGGCGGGGAGCCTCGAAACAGTGTGGCTCTTGCGGGGAGGGAGGACCTTGTGAGAAATGCAGACCCTTGAGTCTGCAGGTCAGGCCTGTGCCCTGAGATTCTGCATGTCGCACAAGCTTACAGCTAATGCTGATGGGGTAGATCCTGGACCACACTTGGAGAATTGGAAAATGGGGGCCCTTTCAGCCCCTTCATAAACATCCTATTCAGCTACAGAAAGAACGAGAAAAAAAGATTTCATGAATTTTCAACTTAAAGTTTTTTTATTTAGAATATAATTTTTAAGACAAAAAGCAGTTCATTTTATTCAGCAAAATAAATTTAACAAGTTCATTTAAATAAGGTAAATTCTAGACTCTGTAACTTTTTTTTCCTTAGCTACTTGCTTTTCTGTCCCTTGGAATCCATAGATGCTATACTAGGTTGCTTTCCAAGGTAACACAGCTGTAAGGGAAACTGTTCATATGACTCAAATACACCCACGTTCTCATTCAACCACCAGTGTGTTTAGTGAAGCAGAAGGAAAGGGCACAGGGAAGTGAACTCAAGACATGTTCCCTGCCTGTTCTGTTATCTTTTCCATAGAAGCCTGGCAGCTCTGAAGTGGATGGTCCATATAAATTACTACTGGAAGGTGATGGTCAAGGGCAAACAAAGACTGTTCCCACATCATCTTTCATTAAAATCCAAAGGGAAATGCAAGCCACACGCCCTGCCCCCAGCCAAGCCATCGCTTTACACAGAACTGCATTTAGCTTCCTGTTATTTTGGAGTTTTTTTTAGTTATATACATTAAAAACACACACACACACATTGTGTTAAATAGCAGGACAGCAAACAACGAGACATTCAACACTGCCTGGGTAAGCCGAGGGAAGGAAGAACAGATGGAGTTCCGAGAGCAGGCTCAAGGGCCTCGCTCCCTAGTCCGTAACAGATCTGCATTCTGAAGGCAAGCCTTCTGACCGCCGCCACTCCGCCAGGCGCTGCTTAAACCATTTCTGAAAGAGAGAGATGCAAATTATCTGTCACATACCTAAAGGCCAAAATGTCTATTTCATCCCTGAGAGGAGTCTGTGTGGTCCAACTGGGAAGAAGAGGCGCAAAGGATGCTGGGAAGGTTCTCACACCCTGACGCCAACCTTTCCTGCCGCAGGAACTCTGTGCATGCAGTATATTCTTCATCTGATCCCCTAGCTCTCCTTTAGGTCTCAGCTTAAACAGGACCACTGTATTAAAAGCAGGCTCTCCTTATTTTCCGCTTTAGTACTTTGCCAACGTCACACAACTTTCTCTATCATTGCTTTAATTGCACGCGCGCACGCACGCTCTTCTGGAATAGAAGGTCCAACGAACGCCTGTTATCGTCATTGCATCTTACTCCTTAACACAGAATCTCATGACTAATCAATGTTGGTTGGCTGAGTAAAAGGAACTGAAACAACGCCTTGCTGCCACCGATGATGTCCAGTCTCTGTCTGACCCGTGCTGATGTCGGCACGGCCTTTGCGCATTAGCGGTATCCCGGTAACAGTTGGTTCAACAGACCACTCGCAACTAAGCACTAAGTGACTTCGGACCACGACTCCTTAGGAATCCACGGAGTGGACTGTTGGGCAGAAGCAGAAGGTGTGCAGTGGGTTTACCCGTGAGCTGGAATTGTCTGGCTCTGTGTCACTGAAATATTTACCCCCTTACCAATGTCAACAACGATTTCGGGGAGACCTCAATGAGATGCTTCTAGAATGGCGCTAAGGGAAGGTCCAAGACATTTCTATAAGCTTTAAAGTGGTGTGGCACACACGAATCAACCAGGCTGCCTTCACAGTGTTACTTCGGATTGAGGGCCCTGGGACTAGACTAACTCTGAAGCAGGTCAGAAAGAAACTGGGATTTGAAGAAACCAGCTTGGAAGAGGCCCTGCTGCAGAAACAGAAGCAGCAGGCTTCTATTCTCCAGGAAGATGGGATGAACAGTTTCCCCTTGAGCCTGGCACCTCGTGTCCTGTAGTACATCTGCAATGATCAGTCAGGTTGTTGTAGCACTGGTTTAATTGATCAAGCTGCTAAGATAGGTGAGCTGTGTAGGCACAGGCAATTGTCACCTCTAGTGTCACTGACTAGCTATGAGAAGCCCCTAAAAATATCAGTCACTCAGCTCATTATAGAGGAAGAGGTAAGCTTTGGTGTCCTCTATTGTCCTTTGTGTGTTTCCTAAGCTTTACCTAGTCTAGGGGTAGGGGAATGAAAGGGCAGGCAGAGAGGAAAAAAGACAGTAGTGCTGTGATCAGGCCACTCTGTGGGTGTGCTGTATTACACAGAGGTGTACTACAGACAGAGGCGGTCTGGTTCAGAAACACCTATTTGACACTCACTTTCAGCCTTACAACAGTAGGCTGGGCCCTGTTGGAGAAGAGCCTTGTCTCTCCTGAGATCTAAGGAGCTAGAGGAGAGTTTGAGCATAAGCCCAAGGAAGAATGTGAACCACAGGACAGAAGAGCCTCTGAACAGCAAGCTCTGGGGACAGGCTGCCATTCAGAAAAGGGCTCAAGGCCCCAGGACTGAGAAAGTCTCCCATTGATGCTTAGTGGGCTGAGCATGGGCTGTGTAAGGACACTCTACCAACCTGCAGAGAGATCCACTTGCGGAGTCTCACCCTGGCCAGCAGCAGGTGTCTTTCCACCTTTATCCTGAGGGTGGCAGCAAAGCAAGCCCAGCAAAGCAACAGGAAGCCAAGGGGTCCGACCACCAGAGAAAATCGCCTCTGTGGGACCTGCGCCCTGGATGTCTCAATTCACTCTTGAAATTATTAATTTTATTATTATTATTATTATTATTATTATTATTATTATTATTATTATTACATTGGTTTGAGGCCAACCTTGGCTTCCTTACTCATCTGGAGGAGCCTGAATCCCTGATCCTCCTGTTTCTACCTCAGATGCTGTTCTCCGTGTCTGGGTTACACAGTGCTGAAGATGGAACCAATGGCTTGTGCACGAGAGGCAAGCACCCTACCAAATGAACCCCATTTGCATGGACATCACTAATCTTAAGGAGAAGAGAAGGCTCGTTCGAGGGTGACTTCAACCCTGGACTCTGTGAAGAGTGGGCACATTTGCTTCTTTTAATCAGTATGTGTGGGTCTGGCTTCAGAGCAGCAGGGCACCAGCTTAATTAATGAGGTAACTGTGGGGGTTCCGAAGCTGCGAGTGCTGATTAAATAGGGTTTCCAGGGACTAGAGCAGAATAAATGGCCGCCTTTAAAGACTAATTAAAACCTAGAAGGGAGAGAGAGAAAAAAAAAACTCGCTTTCTATCAGGACTCATTTAAGACAAAGTGGTTCA
>LR750867.1:249879-269084 GCA_902729485.2 Mus minutoides
TCTTTCTTCCAGCCCTACTAAGTTACATTTCAATTCTCTAATAGCAGGTGGATCCAGAGGAAAGATTAGCAATAGCCTGGAAAGACCATTGCTTAATGCATGGGTAAACGGATCTTTCTGCCCTTCCTTCCCCCTACCACCCCATACAGTTGTTTCCAACCTTCCTCTGGAGGAACGGGTAGAGGAGAGGATAGAGAACAGGAGAGAGGCCCAGAGTCTCCAATAAGGAGGCAGGCTGTGCTCAGTAACTTGAGCTCTCTATGCATCAGTTCCTTTGCTGAGCTGATGGGCGCTTTCTCTCTTAAGGGAGTGGCAAAATGAGCAAAGATTCAGCAACGATCTGAAACAATGTATGGCGAGAGCTATCGCTCCAAAGGTCAGCATGGGGCCAGGGGCACAGTTCAGTGGCAGAATGGGCTCAACATGCTTGAGACCCTAACCTGGATCTCCAACACCACGCGACAGAGGCAAACATGACCATTCTGCTCTACAGGCAGAAGAGTCTTGGAGGCAGAGTCAGGATTAGATTCCCTAGATGGTACTGCATCCCTAATATCCAGCAGCCTAGTTCTTAAAACATGAGACATCTCTATCTACATCATTAAATATAGCATGGGTTTTAAAATGCTAATACTAGAACAGCTTGCCTTTTGATGAGTTGCAAGAAATACGAGCTTTTAGACTTGGGTTACAATAAATCATCTTCTATTGGGTTCTGATTCTGGTTAAATGGCCTTTCTATTTGATCTGGGACCGGGAGGATTACCTATGGGTAAATTCTCCAAGTTGTCCCGGCTTAGCAAGGATCATCTAGGACTTAGGGCTCAGGATTCTGGTTCCAGTATCCCAGGGAGCACTCATTACAAGGTTTTAAGCTTTAACTGAGCAGGGTGAAGAGAGGACAAAGCCCCCCCCCCCCTTCTCCAGTCTATTAACTGGAGGGATAAGAATATCCCAGCTCAGAGGAGAACTGAAAGGCGTGAAATGCTTTGAGAGAAACAGGACCAACTCCCAAATAGTTTATCATACAGGGCAAATCATCTTTCCACGACCAAAGGGAATTAAAAAAAGTCAGAGGTTAGACTGGACTGGAGGGAGGGTTGGCTAAAGGCTCCAACACTATGCCAGGTGGTACTGCGATCTCTATCCTAAGCAAATTTTGGGGATAATGGGATAGCGAGGAAGCTTTTTACGAACAGACAAATTATCATCATGCAAGGGGGTCGTGTGCTGCGGCCGTCGCAACAGAGGGCTACCTTCTTGGTAAATTCCAGAGAAAGA
Source organism: Mus minutoides (assembly GCA_902729485.2). Taxonomy (NCBI): domain Eukaryota; kingdom Metazoa; phylum Chordata; class Mammalia; order Rodentia; family Muridae; genus Mus; species Mus minutoides. The sequence goes on from LR750867.1 coordinate 251,161, forward strand.
CTCTAAAGCTGAACCTGAAGCTCAGAGTCAGGGGATTTAATAAAAACAGCAACAAAACCTGAACGGAAGTATGGCAGTGTGCCAGTTAGGTGCAGCACCGAGATGTGGTGATGTGGCGGGAAGAGTAACTTAAGGTCCCTGGCAGGTCCGGTCCTCCATCCCTATCCCCACGCCAGTACACCACCACCCCCGCCTTAGTTTCGTCTTCTGACAAAACCGGAAGACCGAACTTATAGCTGATCGCTAAAGTCCCTTTAAACCTTGATGAGCATAAACCTTCCCGAAGCTCTCCAGCACAGCGGGGAGAGTTACTGAGCTTGGAAACCGAAAGGAAAGCAGGCGAGATGCTCCCACTTCAGGAGGAGAACGCAAGGGGCCAGCTCTGGGAGGCGGTGGAAACCCAGAAAGAGGATGGTGGTGAGACAGGGTAGGGTGGATACGGACTGGGCGCCCTGGGAACTGCGGAATGATTTGGGGACTGAGATACATGTATGATGGAGGCCCGCGGGAGGCGCGGGAACCCGCCAGTCCCCAAGGCGACATAGGCTTGGGGACTCACCTGCGTCTGCTCCTCCGTGAGGCCCGCCTCGGCTGCGATGAGGCACAGCGTGGTGGGGTCCGGGTGCTTGTTGACCTTGTTGAAGTTGTACTCCAGGATCTCCACCTGGTCCTCCGTGGGGCAGCTCGCGGTCTGCGCCGACATGGTCCGTGCGCGTCTGCAGGGGAACCAGATGCCCCGGGTGAGCGGGGTCCGCCTGCCCCCTCCCGCCGTCCCACCGAGGCGCCCCGCGCCGCTGGCTCTGGAGTTTGGGGGAGCCCTCCTTCCCCGGGACTGTCCCCAACCTGACTAAGGATGGAGAGGAGGAAGAAGACGCCTCCCGCCTGCCACTCCGAGGAGAGAGTAGAGGAAGCGCCTCAAGCTGCCCTAGGGACTGAGGACACACGCGGGGCTGGGCTCTGGTCGCCGTAGGCACGCCTCCCGGGCCGCCACACTCCGCCTCCGCCGCGGGCTAGCACGTGGGGGCCTTGCCAGGGAGCGCAGGTCACCGCACACTTTGGGGAAAGACGCTCACTGCACAAGTTGGGGGAAATGGAGACCGCACTTAAAAACAATACCACCAATGGATATTTACTCTTTTTTTTTTTTTTACTCCTGATTACAAAATAGCACGTAGTGCAGAAAATCTGAAGGACATTAAAATCACAGAGGGAAAATTAAATTGCCCGCTTAGTCGCAAATAACGGCTATAAAATTTTGGATGATACTTTACAGATCTTTCCAATGTACTTGAACAGAGATGGAAATGGAAACACAGCGATAATGATTTATGATTTATGGCCGGGTGGTGGCGTGGAGGAGGCTGAGCCACGAGCATGCGGAAGGCAGCTGAACCCCAAATGCCAGGCCTCCATCCCAAGAGCCTACCTACCTCACTGCGTTCTCCTGTATGTGTGTGAGATACCTTTCAAAACCTACCCAATTAAGCCGGATCAAAACCAACTGTCATTTAAAACCTCGGACTTCAGACCAGAAAAATAGGTCCACCTCCAGCTTTCAGTTCTCTAGCAACAAATGTTAGTTGGCATATTGCGGCAACGACCTTCCTGCGGTGGCGCCACACCGCTGTAGCTTCAGACTTGGGGCTAAGAAAACTACCACGTGTGTTCCCCTCCTCCTATACTCCCTGTTGAAAACTAGGAGGTAAAGACGGTTGGTCTTCAAGATATTCTTGGCTGTAGATTCTGTCCAGGCTTAGCCAAACAGTAGTGTGGGAATCACCCTGGCTTGTTGCATTAATAATCCGCAGAGTCCCGAGCGGGTTTTGATGTGGTTTGTGCCGTGGGGGTGAACTATCTGGATAGTGTGCTCAGAGCTTACCACCTTCTCACCTGTGACTTATATCTCCTACTTCCTAAGTAAAAGCTTTTTTTCCCCTCTCCTCTAGTTCCCTTGAAGAGGTTTCAGACAGGAGGAGAAGCTTTTCGACTACGTGGGACTGGGCCTCAAAGCATTTGCCAAGTCACCAGCAAATCATTTTCAGGGAACTAGATGTCCCTCGAGTTAAAATTTGTACCAAGGATCCCAGTCTCTGCACCAAGGCTGTGTGTGGCCCATCGGGTTAGAAATACCTTTCCTGGACTGGAGAGATAGCTCAGCGGGTAAAGCACTGACTGCTCTTCCAGAGGTCCTGAGTTCAATTCCTAGCAACCACATAGTGGCTCACAACCATCTGTAATGAGATATGATGCCCTCTTCTGATGTGTCTGAAGACAGCTACAGTGTACTTACATATAATAAATAAATAGATATTTTTAAAAATAATAAATAATAAATATAATAAGTAAATCGAAAGAAAGAAAGAAAGAAAGAAAGAAAGAAAGAAAGAAAGGAAGAAAGAAAGACCGTTCCTGTTAGCACCCATTTCCCCTCCCTGTCCTTCTATGACACATACTCTCTTGAAAGTCATCTCACGATCAGGGATATTGAGGCAGAGGACCCAAAGATTCCATGATTTCCAACAATGGCCAGAACTCTAGAGCGGAAATACTGAGCGTTGGTTCCAGGGCTGTGGTCTGCTAGCCCCCTTACAGTAAGGCAGTCTGTCTTCAGTTTAGTGGGAGAAACTTAGGAGGGTAACAGCGGGAGGGCAGGGAGGGGCTTGTCTCGGTTTTCAAAGGGCACGTCTCTAATTAGACACTAATCCCAGCCTATGCAGTCCACCAAGGCCACCAAGGCCACCACCACCACCACCAAGGCCACCACCAAGGCCACCAGGCCACCACCAAGGCCACCACCACCACCGCCGCCGCCGCCGCCGCCGCCGCCGCCACCACCACCACCACCACCACCACCACCACCGTTCGAGCTGTCAACTGAAAGAACATAGCAGGGGTAACGGCTGCCTCTGGTGTTGCTTCTTGCCCTGGAAAGGATTCTACCCATTCCATTTAATACCGTCCTGCTGATTCTTCCACCAGGACCTTTGTTGATGCCTGGTGGACTCCTCAGGCCTTCAGAAATAGCACACTGCAGGAACGTGACTCAGATGGGCGTACACGCTTCCCCGGTTTTTTTGTAACCGCTGGTATATAACTCATGGGTTGCTAATGTTGCTTCGTGGGATCAAGTGCATTTTATTTTATTAGATTTCTGTGGCTTTCTGTTGCCAAACTGAGTGGGGTTGTATGGGGGAGGTCCTGGTTGATTTCAAAGGACTGCTAGGGTGAGTTGGTAGAGGACCGCTGGCCTTGGTTGGCTGCTAAGAAGACTGTGAGAGGGTCTTTTGACAGCACCTAGCTTTCCAAGGTACACTAAACTAGCACACTTGGCTTCTAGCTATGGGGACGCAAGAGTGCTACCGTCAGTTGTTTTTTGTTATTGCTCTGTGGAGCTCAGGTGCGATTATTTCAGCCCTCCCCGGTAGGCAAATGTTTGCTGTGGCTTTGTTTCTTTCTTTCTTACTGTACGAATCAAGCCGCCCTGGTAACGGTGACCTTGTAGAGGTCCTCAACTGTTTCCAGTAAGGAAATAAAGTAGCCATTGAGAAGTTTCTCTGAACTTCGCCTAAACAGTTTCAGACACAAAGAACTAACAACTACTTTGAAGACCTGTCAACTTCAATCTTTTAACACCAGGGTTACTGCTGCAGTTGTCCCCGTCTTGTGAAACACCTCCAAGAGCAGTGTGTCCTGTCACTGTGTTTTAGTTTTGTGCTTGGGGAAGTCATTGCACAAGCCCTTTCGAGAGGTTAAATGAAAACCAGCTGGCTTTTTTTTTTTTTTTTTTTTCTAAATCTGTTCCAAAGCCTGGGCTGACCTTTGTGTGGCTTAGCTTTATGTCCGGTGAGCCTGTAGTCCTTTGCTTTGGACGTATCCACTTACATTAACGAGCTCATAGAAAGTGCTATAAGCCCCATAACCTTGGCTACCTCCTTTTTTAAACATCTTCTCCCTCTCCCAGAATTATGACTTTTCTGTAAGGCCACCAATATCCAATCAAGAGGGAAAGAAATTTGCCCCCATAAACCTACTCCAATGTTTTGGAGTTGGTCACAAGGGTGAAGCAGGTGGACTTTTTCCCCCTAAGACAGGATCTCAAACTTGCTATATAGTTGGTAAAGATTTTGAACTTTTGAGCCTACCTCCTCTCCCGGACCTGTGTGTGTGTGTGTGTGTGTGTGTGCTCGAGCGCGAGTGTGTGTGTTTGCACCCTTGCCCATGTGTGCCTCCTGGGAGTGTACCCAGGGTTGCATGCATTTTGGACAAGCATGCCACCAACTGTGAGCTACATTGATAATCCAGGTGAATCACTGCTTAGGACATCTCCTCGTTTTCTTTGTCTGTGTTTTTTCTTGTGTTCACTGTGAACTGCCTGCAAGCAATTGACTCTGTAAATAGTTTGTATTTTCCCAAGCGAGAAAAAAAATGCCGTGTGGCTACTTTTCCAAGAGAAGTGATGGGTCTCTGCTTTGGAAGACGGGGGTCTTCCTACTCACAGGTTATTTAACTACTGCTTTACAGAAGATGAAAAGGGGGGTTCACTCAAACTTTCAGTGTCCCTCAGAAAGTAACAAAAAGTCAGACTGTGTGGTGGTTTGAATGAGAATGCCCCCCACCCTGGGCTCATACATATGAATGCTTCATTCCCCATTGGTGGGTGGCTTAGAAGTGTGGCCTTGTTGGAGAAAATAAATCACTGTGGGGTGGGCTTTGAGGTATCAAAAACTCACACCAGACCCAGTCTCTCTGTCTCTGTCTCCCCCCATCCCTCCTCCTCTCCACCCCTCCCTGTTTTCTGCCTGCCACCAGGATTTCAGCTCCCAGATACTGCTCCAGTGCCAAGTGTGCCGCCATATTTCCAACTCTGATGTTCATTGACTAACCCTCTGAAACTGTAAGCAAACCCTCAGTTAAATGCTTTCTTCTAGAAGTTAGGTCATGGTGTCTCCTCACGGCAATAAAACAGTAACTAGACTATTTGGGGTATAGCTCAGTGGATAGGACACTTACCTAGCATACACAAGGTCCTAGGTTCTATCTCTAGCCCTAAATGGACCAATTGAAAAGAGGCAGCAGAATATTTATCTGCCCCGACATTCTAGTATCCATGATAGACATGCCAGGAGAAGAGGTGTTCTTTTAAATAGAAGCCTTGTTATTACTGTCCCTAAGCAAAGAACCGTCGTTATCAAGCCTAGCAAAGTCTCAGGATCACCTGCAGCCCATGTCTAAGACTATTCCACACCTCCCGAATGAGAACCACATTATACAAAGCCAGTGTGGGAGAGACAAGGGGAGTATGCCAAGGATGGTCACCTCTTACCATTTAATTACTGAAATTAACAGTGAGTGTTTGGAAACTCTTATGGCTTATCTACCTGTTCTTGCCTCTGTACCACCGCAACATCCGAGTAGGCTGGTAAACTGAGATAATTTTAGGGAAGTAAGCTTGAAAGATAAGTTTTAGCTTTTAAAAATAATTTTATTTCTCTGGCGGTGCCAGGGGTTCTCAGGAGTGGTTACAAGGGCTGGGCCTGTTGACCTACAGGATGAGTGATTGTTTCTCTTTACAGGACATTTACATCAACATTTTCTTCCAAAGTTCTCTAGTAAAACTCCGCTGTGAACAGCAGCGTCCTGCCTCTCTTGCTCCCCATCTCCATTTGTACTGTCAATCTTAATGCTTGCCAGAGCTGCGTCCTCTCGTCATCCGTGAATACCATCTAAACCTCTCAAAGCTATTTTTATCCCCAGCTTCTGTGACCCCGTAGGGTTAAAGGTCCCATCGGATGGCTATTTACTGTGTAAAGGCATTTCCTGTTCCAGCTCAGAAGGGGGATTGGAAGTATTTTCCTTTTGAGAGTTTGCGTTTTGTCCGTCGGTCACCAGAGCAAGGATGAACAATGGCTGCAAAGCTAATTACTCGGGACTCGCATCCCTGACACGCTAAAAGCATGACTCTTTTGCTTCTTCCAGAGCTCTTGGAAGTCAGAACTTGATTTTGCAATTTAAGTGGGTTAGCGAATTAAGCAAGCGCTCTCACACAGGGACACACACACACACACACACACACTCCACCAGAACAAGCAAATATCATTGCCCAGATGGACAGTCCAGATCGGATGGAAAGAGTCAGGAGGAAGGACAGAAAGTGGGCGAGATTATTAGACCATGGAATATGCAATGGAGATCCCAGTGTGCTGAGATCTGGTTTTCCTTTGTTGTTAGAGTTTCTCTCAAGGCCCTCGTTTTGAAACCATAGTAGAATTGATCTTGTTTTGCAGTCAAGAAACATTAACTAACCTGTCTGTGGGGTCAGGCGAGAGCTGAACCTTCAGCCTCTGACCTTAGGTACAGGAAGGAGGAAAGGCAGCTGATGGTTCCGTGAGCCATCAAGGCTGATTTCTGCCTCTACATATATTCTCCTTATACGGACATCACAAATTACAGGCCATCACTGAGTTATCCATTTGAGTCTTTGACTCTGATGTAATCATCCATCACCTCTGGTGAAGAATTTGTGTGGTAAGAACTGAAGATCCTTGTCAAAGTGACCTGGGCCATTGCTGACCTACTGTGGTTGCTCCGGCCTCATTCCCTGGACTTCTGGGTTGTCGTTCACACAGGCTTCTGTGCCTCTCTTTAAAAAACTCTTGTATTTACTCGAAATTAATCAACAGAGGTAATGGACTGTAGCCCTTTAAAGCTTTGTTCTGACACCATCTGACGTATGAAGAAACTAAAGTTCAGGTCTCTTGGGGATCTTGTCCAAGTATATCCTCTTCACCTTTGACCAGAGTGACAGCTACAGCCCAGGCAGAACCACTAATTCACCATGACAGGAATGCACGCATGCTACTCTAGAACATGCATCATATGGCTCAAGGCAGAAAGACCGCGGTGACTACTTCACCTGAATCTCATGCTGTCCCATCTGGTTGCTAGAGGCCAGACCAAGAGCCTCATGTCTGCAAGGGCAGAGATGACATCATGCTAAGGTTCTGATACTTTGGACTTGCCACAGGATTGGGCATCTGTCATTTGGTCATCTGGGTCTTAAAAAGAAAGATGAGGTGCTGTCTGTTTCTTTGTTAGTTCTACGTTTTCTGAGCGTTCAGAAAGGTCCTGTGCTGTCTCCATTCAGTTTGTTGCTTCTCAATATTCTTCCTTTAGGTTTGCTTTCTTCTGCCTTAGAAAGCCTACTTCTCTCAGAAACGTAGCAGAATTAAGAACAAGATGGGGAGAGGACTCTGTTGGAAACGCGCTTGCTGTCGGGTTTGAGGACCTGGGTTCAAATCCCCAGAACCCATGTAAAAAGCCAGATGTTGTGGCTAACATTTGTAACCCTAGCAACGGCAAGAAGAGGAGAGGCAATCTTAAATCACTATAAGATTGCTGCCCAAGAGATTCTTGTCTACTTGGTGAAGTTCCAGGCCCGTGAGAAACACTGTCTCAAACAAAAGATAGGAAGTATCTGAAGAATGTAACCTGAGATTGTTCTCTGACCTCCACATGTACACACACACACACACACACACACACACACAAGAACATGCACACACACATGCGTGCAAATACACACACATGCCAATTTCAAAATGAAATTTGAGTTAATATAGTAAAAAAGCAAAAACAAAACAAAAACAAACACTTTGAAATCTCAAATGCTACTCAATGGAAAATACTCTGTTCACTCCCATGAAGAGGAGACACGGCCACTCACACCTTACCCAAGTCAGTGTTGGGGTAACCTCCCATGCTGTGTTCAAAGGCATTTCTCACAACTATAAAGTGTTTCTTGTGTTGTGTGCAGCTGCTCTTTAAACGGATGGGAGCCAACGATTCAGCAAGGTTGTCTCCTGATTGGACACCTGGAGAGAGCATTTCTCCATTTATAATTTTCACTCTTTCTGGGTTACAGTCTCTTCCTTTTTTTAGGTCTCTCGGGGATGGTAAAGCCCAGTGCTGGAAATCAGAACCTTTCCTCAAATGCCGTGGCTGTAGCGTCAGCGTGAGAAGATGCTGATGCGTGATCTGGCGAGCCGGGTGAGGGGTGCTCACCTTCAAAGTACCTTCTGTCCGTCACGCAGCAGTTGTGCTTTAAGTTTGCTGGCCAGCTATTCTAGTCTACTTGGGGAGGAATAAAGAATGAATTTCTGCTCATTCCTCACCACGGTTTTCTGACTTTCTCTCTTCCCTATTACTAACGAGACGACATTCACGGGGTGGAGAAAAGTGCTGACTGACCTGAGCTCTATCCCCGGTCCCCTCTTTTCATCCCAAAGGCTGACGTGGTGACATACATCTGTAATTCCAACAATTCTACGGCAAGATAGGAAACAGAGGCCGGAGAATCAATTGGATGCTTCAGATTTCCAGTCTTTTAATTGACTGAGTGGAGCCTCAAACCCAAAAAGCCTGACTTCTCCACTCACACCCTTACCTACCACACCACCTTCCCTGAGTAGCAGACTGAACAGATGACCATTGCCGGGGAGTTGTGGAGAGGGGCTAAGCGATGCCACAGGATTGCATGCGGGGCCATGCCCAGTCTGCCCGTGGCATGTCTCTTAGTGAGCAGACAGAGTTTTGACCCAGCCCATTGGACGAGCCAGGAAAATCAGCTCACACCATCAGGCTCTCCTACCTCATATGCTCTTCTCTCATTGGTGCAGAGCTAGCTGAGGGATGCCATTGGTGGAGAACATGGTGTAACCTTTGAGAATGAGAACAAGTTGCAGCGTTCTACAGAACAGGGTGGAGCTTACCTTTGGCAAGAGCCTCTGGGTGTATTTGTTGCTACCACATCATAGATTCGACATTTGTGCCGAATTGATTGTGGAAGTTCCTGAAACTTACCTTGCAATGGTTTAGATTTTTCTATATCCTCTTCAGAAAACAGGAAGATGTTATGAAAAAACTACCAGAGGGGCGGGGCAGGTGTCTGGGAATGGCTTCCAGCAGCGAGTCGATCATTAGTTGACCCTTAACATAGAATTCTTCTCACAGACACAGAGCTCTTTTCATTGAGAGCCTGCTGCCTGCTTGGCTGTTTCAGTCTCCTTTGTGGAGCCTGGGGGACTGTGAAAGATCGCAGGAAAGCTTTAGGCTCCTCTGAGTATGCTGGGAAGCAAGTGATGAGTTCAGCCAATCTTTTTGCAAATAAATGGGCAAAAGAGGGTGATCTGCATGTGTAAGCAGTCTGCCTTTCATAATGATGTTCATGAATTCAGAAAAGTTTCCTCCAGAAAGAATATGAACTGTAGATAGACTCCCAGGCTACCTCACAACTGGAGAATAGCTAAAATTCAACTATAGCTATAATACAACTATCAAAGAAAATTATCCTGTTAAAATACTCCAGTGAAGCCATTTACTTATTTGGAAAGCAAATGCTTTCCTAAAAGACCGTTTTAATTAGAAACTGACTTGCGAAATGAGACTTTGGTTCAGATATCAATGGAACTTGTGAGAAACTTCTGCAAGATTTGGGGGTTTGTAGCACAATTTTGATTACGCCAGTATCTAGAGTAGTCACTGAAACACTGTGAGGTGTTTTGTGAATTCTTATTGGGTTTATTTTTCGCTTCCTTCATCCTGACACAGAAACATAACTGTTAAGGCTGTAGTGCATCACCAGTGGAATAAAGGGGCAGAGGAGGACAAGTAGACACCAGCTGCCTGGGACAGGATTAATTATGCTGCTAATAGTGAGTGATAATCAAAAGGCCAGCCAGGTATTGCCAAGTCCAGTATGGCCTTGATAGGGACCGAATGATATGGTTCCTGCCTCTGGAACAGGGCCAGCAGGCATGGGCCTCCATGAGTGTCCATGACAGCTGTGGGCATAAGATGTGTTTATATAATAATGCACATATTTTATGTTCCTCCTTCAAGGAATGTCCTCCCTGTTAACATTAATGACTCCATGATGACCAAAGACAGCACGAGTCAGGGAGACGAAGGTGTGGCTAATGTCTCAGTAACATGGTAAATGCTGGGACCTTCAGGACAACCTTTAAGGTTGTGGAAAAGAACTCTGAAAACATGAGTTAAAAAATATAATAATAATTCTCAACTATGCAAAATGTAAAGATGCAAGCCACCAAGTGGCACTATCAGATTAGGACAGTTTAGTCTCAGTGGGGGTTCAGGGCAGCTAGAGAAAAGCAGAAACTAGGGGCTTTTGACTAGGTAGCATGCATTACAAAGAAAATGCTCATGGATTTGGACTGGATAAGTTGTTGAGGATACATTTACATCTTCCATACTGAAAGAAAGGACTAACTAGTGTGGAGTGGCAGGCAGGACACAGACAGAGAACCAGAGATCCATTCCATTTTAAACTCTCCTTCCCAGTCCCCACAGGACCTTGGCTGTGTCCTTTATCTTATTTGAAACTTGGTTCTCTTCCCTGTAATGTATGGCTTAAAAACTGCTCCTTGCCTGGGTGCACCAGTGACCAATGACTGATGTCCATGAAACAATCCAGAACAATGTAAGATGACACACATTTCCACAGAACTGGAATTATGTCTTCATCCACAAAGGTTTGAGGCCAGAGGACTCTGGGATGATCTCTATTCTAAATCCCTGGTGATCTGAGTCATATAACCTTTGAATGGCCATACAATGGTCTTCCTCAATAATAGTTTACTGGTGCCAGTGAAAGAGAAAGAGGCCTAGTCCAAGGTCTACAGAAGCTTTGATTTGATGACTACACTGTGCCAAATTCCTACACCAAAGGACTGCTTGGTGGCCCATGGAATGCCCTAGTATCTGGGTGGTTTTTAATATTCAGCCTGTGAAATTAAGGCAGCCATATAATTTGTCATTTAAGCTAGAACGTATGTGTAAAATGGATTCTTTTAATAAGTACAGCTATACAATAGGCCACAGTGGACACATTCCCAAGTAAACTGGTGCATCTGGCCCTCTTATTATCCGTCAGATGTGTCGCTGAGGTATGGGACAGGAGCTCCCGTGGGACTTCATTGTCTCTGCTGCTTTGGGGATTAGCAAGATGCAGGTCACAGTAATGAGGATGAAGCTCGCTTTAACCCTTAAAGGAGTATACGACTGAAGACTTGTGGTTGAAGGTAAGTGGATATTCCATGGCTTCACATCTCCTGAGCGTTTGCAGTTTATAGGCATTTGACTGGAAGGAAGAGTAAGACTGGCGAAGGGCTTTCTGTGGGACTGAGAGCATCCGTGTGCTAAAGCTTAGTGAGTGCAAATATCCATTACATCAAAGACAGTCAGTCCTGCCACCCAAGTATAAACAAAGGGCCCAAAACACGTCATCCTAGAGAACCCTATGGCATCCAGGTGTTCAGGAAACCTCAGACCAGAGAAGAGAGAGAGAGAGAGAGAGAGAGAGAGAGAGAGAGAGAGATAGATATTTGTGAATTATGCAAAATGATCTAATTTTGTCTTTACATATATTTGATGTTTAATGCATCAGAAATTTTCATGGAGTAAAACTCTTGAATTTCCTAAAGAGAACTATTAAAGCTAAAATTATCTGTATACCTAAGGTTGGAAACAAATAACAAACACATCAACTTTCTGTAGTTTGTAATGAAAAAAAAAAAAAAAAGAATTGTCCCAAATACAACAAAGGGCAAGCTCTATAATGTACTTCTTTATATGCTTTAGAGTATATTTCTAAATTTGGTTACTCATTTATTTCTCAAGTTAAATTGGTTTAGGAAAGTATTAATTCGCTTCATCAGATCACGAGCTTGCAAGTAGGGTGATGTGTTTGTCAATTGAAAGTATAAAAGCCAATGACAGAAGTCAGTCTAGTAGTTAAAGATACACAATAAAGGTAAGTTACACATTGACTGTGGAGAATGAAGTCGATGAGCCTGTCTTGCATTCTGTGGCTGTTCAGTCACTTTTTTTCACTTTCAAATATTAAAATTAGAGTATCAGCCGGGTGTGGTGGCGCACGCCTTTAATCCCAGCACTCGGGACGCAGAGGCAGGCGGATTTCTGAGTTCGAGGCCAGCCTGGTCTACAAAGTGAGTTCCAAGACAGCCAGGGCACACAGAGAAACCCTGTCTCGAAAAAACAAACAAACAAACAAAAAAATTAGAGTATCTTTCTGAAAATGTTCTCAGTCTCGTTGCTCGACCCTGGAAATGGTTGTGTATTTGTAATTCTGGAGATGTGGCGTCGTGATTTATCGATCTGTTCTGAGAATCTATATAGTGGTTCTACAGTATTTTTACTCAACCCAAATTACATGGTAGGAAACAGTAATTAGGGACCTGTAGTGGTGCACAAGGATGTAATGTTGCACAAGGATGTAATGTTGTATGTGGATATATGTTGCACATGGATGTAATGTTGCATGTGGATATAATGTTGCATGAGGATGTATTGTTGCACATGGATGTAATGTTGCACATGGATGTAATGTTGCACATGGATGTATTGTTGCACATGGATGTAATGTTGCACATGGATGTAGTGTTGCACATGGATGTAATGTTGCACATGGATGTAATGTTGAACAGGGATATAATGTTGCACATGGATGTAATGTTGCACATGGATGTAATGTTGTATGTGGATATATGTTGCACATGGATGTAGTGTTGCACATGGATGTAATGTTGAACAGGGATGTAATATTGCACATGGGTGTAATGATGCACAGGGATGATTATTATGTGGTTAGTGCCCTGCCTATATCCCTTTAGGCCTTTACACTTTGCCTGAAGGAAGCAAGGATGCTTCCCCAGACGACTCGTGTATTTTTAAAAGTCCAGGGAAGACTCTTTGACAAAATGGAGTTATCACTTAGTTCAAACACACTTTAATCAATTATTACTTCTTACGATCCAACCACCATCCTTATTTTATGGCTATGATTAGGCAACAAAGAAACCGGCACACTGCCGGCACTTTGTACAATGCCAAATTATGCCAAAGTCCAACTTCTGAAGTTGCCGGTTGCCAGGATACTCAGTTATATGGGACTTATTTTTTTTCCATAGTCCAGCTGCTTTTATGAACAAGTGTTCAGCTAGTGGGACAAACAGCAGATGTAAAACTTTAGCCTAGACATTAACATCTCCAGGAAACCTAAGAAGACAGATATACTAGAAAGTTCTGCTTGGGACAGAATGCTGAACCTAGAGTACTTCTCTAACCTTCAAACATGTTGCAGAAAGATACTAGATGGAGCCTCAGGAACTCTGAGCCCTGAACCTTGGGCTCTGTAACTTAATCTCTGTGTGACTTTGGACAGCTCTCACTTGGTGTGGACTTCCATACCTGCATCCGCCATTGCTGCCACCCCGCCCACCCGGTTGTCTCACGTCCTTTTTGTAGGATTCAGTGAGATATTTATGAACCCAAACAACAAACACTGTATAAATTCAAGGTAGAGATCCAGCTTTCCCGAAAGCTCAAGATAGAATGCTGAGGAACTGAATGATGTCAAACTTTGAAATCATTAAATGATTTAGTCTTTTTTTTTTTTAACGCAAAACTAAAGAACAACATGATTTCTTGTAATACTTTTTTTTGGTCTAGAAAAAACTCTGCTCCATATGGAAATATGAAATGTTTCTAGAATCTATTAGAATGACTGACACTCAGCTTCTTATTATAACACTAGGGAAGCCCCTGGATGTTTGAAATATTAGACCAAAGCCTATTATATCATGTTTCTGTTTCTTCTAGTGGGTTCCACATTCCACACTGCTTTAAGGAAACATGGGAATCTAACATCCCCTGGTCTCCCAACTGCCAGAAGCTAGTGTGTGAACATACAGTTGAAGATCATTATAGAATCATTGTGTGAACTACAGTCAGGAGAGATGACCATGCAAGGTATCAACACAAACTATGAATGTGCAGTTACAAGTCTAAATTAAAAATAGAAGCAGCAGACATAGGCCTTTCAATAACACTAGCATTTGAAAGGCTGTGACAGGAAGATCTTGAAACCAAGGTTAGCTTATGTTATGTAATGAAACCCTGTCTGAGAGAGACAGAGAAACAGGGAGAGAGAAGAGAACAAAAGATAATCATCAGAAATAAGTATTTTAGAAGCACAGTTTTGAGTTAAAAACAAGAAATACAGGAGCCAGGCAGGGGTGGCCCCTGCCTTTAATCTCAGCACTTGGAAGGCAGAGGCAGGAGGATTTCTAAGTTCAAGGCCAGCCTGGTCTACAGAGTGAATTCCAGGACAGCCAGGGAAACCCTACTTCGAAAAGCCAAAAGAAAAAGAAAAGGAAAAAGAAAAAGAAAAAGAAAAAGAAAAAGAAAAAGAAAAAGAAAAAGAAAAAGAAAAGCTGGAAACAAAGGATATAATACCTAAGGTAGGGTTTTGTGTGCATAAGTCAACGGATGGCTATTGTTTTGTTTTGTTTTGTTTTGTTTGTTTGTTTGTTTGTTTTGTTGTTGTTTTGGTTTTTCGAGACAGGGTTTCTCTGTATAGCCCTGGCTGTCCTGGAACTCACTCTGTAGACCAGCCTGGCCTGGAACTCAGAAATCCACCTGCCTCTGCCTCCCAAGTGCTGGGATTAAAGGCATGTGCCACCACTGCCCGGCAGGATGGCTATTTTTTATTATTTTCTCTTTTGTGTATGGATCTTATACCTGCATGTTTCTCTGTGCACCCAAAGAGGTCCCAAGAACAAGCTGGATCCCTGAAACTGGAGTTGCAGACAGTTGTAAGCTCCTGTGTGTGTTCTGGGAATTGAACGTGAATTCTTTAGAAGAGCAGCCTGTGTCCTTAACTGCCGAGCCACCTCTCTAGCCCCTAGTTAATGGATGTCTTACGTCTTAATATAAGACCAAATTAAACAAACAAATGAACAAAGGCATAACAATTGAAAGACTGGTAGTCAGTCTGTTTCCAGAACTTGCCTGTGTATCTTGCTGTACCTTTGTATTCATCCTGGTACTTCATGGCATACAATGTAACATGCTTTGTGCTGTGGCTTGAACCCATCTCTGATCTTGAATATTTTTCCTTGAAGGTCAGAGCAAGTAACTGGCCGTTGGCCTTTGTGCCTTCTGGCAGCAAATAATTAAATGAATTCTAGTCTTCTCTTAGCCAAGTTATATAGCATCAGGTCCTCTTGCGGCTTCTTACAGATCTGTCCCTGAGGCTGTCTGCTCATGCAGAAGCTCTTCAGAGTCTGAACTCTGACCCAGATTGAGCGCACAAATGAAAGAGAGCCTTAAGCTGGAGAGATGGCTCAGCAGTTAAGAGCATAGACTGCTCTTCCAGAGGTCCTGAACTCAATTCCCAGCAACCACATGGTGACTCACAACTATCTGTAATGAGATCCGATGCCCTCTTCTGGTGTGTCTGAAGAGAGCAATGGTGTACTCATATACATTAAATGAATAAATAAATCTTTAAGAATAAATAATTTTAAAAAAAAAAAGAAGGAAAGAGAGCCTCTTGCCTCCTTTCCTCCTGCATCACGATTACGATTCCCAGAATTCTCCACTGCCCCCAAAACGGACGAAGGTTGAGAGGGTTGCTTAATGAAGTGGCAGGTGTTTTCAGAATCACTTATTTTTATATATATAGCAAATTTCACTCCCAGCCACCAGTAGACTAGGAAGTTGGACAGTGTGGAGGGAACCTGGGTACCAAGGAGGGCTGCTTATGTAAATTTCCTTAGGGAGAAGCCACACACGCAGGAAATAGAACTACATCAACAAAGACAACATCATGTAAGCAGATCTGTGATGACTTTAAGAATTCCAGGAAATTTCCATCTAGATCCATCTAGATCCAACGGCCAGAACGGCTGTCATCAGTTTCCTGCTCAGGAGTAGTCTCTAAGATTAGAACCGACTCCGGGTCTATCTTGGGGTTTGTTACTTTGTTTTCTGTCTTATGAGAACAGACCTGTTCAACTGTAAACAAACTGTCAGGGTTTTCAGGTTTGGCCACATTTTATGAAACCCACTGGAGTGAAGTATAAGAAACGTGGAGATGGGTAAGCCTAACTTCCCAATGTTGGATAGTGCTCCATTTGCCATTACCTAGTAATCCCTCCCCCCCCCAAAACAAACAGACTACCTCACCCTAGGGAGGAACAACCCCCTGGAAATAAACAAGGCCCCTATGTTTATTCTGAACTCTTTTTGTTAGGGTCATGCATCTAGCATTTCTCTTTCTCTAGGTGTAAGTACAACGTTTCCATCAGGGAACCCGTGTGCAATGGATATAAATGTGCCTCTGCGCAGACGCAGTTGAGGGGCAGGGTTGCGGGATGGGTCCCCGAGGCTGCTTGGCTGAATGCTAAGATCCCAGGGAAATTGGTTTGCTCTCTTGAACTTTTGTGGGTTTTATTCAAAGATGATCAGATAATTTATTGCTCCAGCCGGGTATTTTCAACAGGGATATCCTTATAATCCCCCTTGTAAGCCTTCAAGATGGCCCAGCCAGCACTTGCTGATAAGTCCATGTGGATTGAGTCCTCAGAACTCCTTATGACGGGAGAGAAGTAGCTTCAAGGGGTCTTCCCACCACATGCTGTGGCATATGCACCCCAAGCACACAGTGAATACATTTAAAAAGGGAAGATACATTAAAAAAAAAAAAAACAATTAAGACTTCTAATCTTCAGATCTCAGTCCTGCCTTATTGTAGCTGAGAAAGTAGGCCCCTGTGCCTCTGTTTTCTGCTCTGCCCTGTAGTGTACACTGTCTTCTGCCAGGGCGAGTCTGTACTGGTGTCTGTAGGAGACGGTTTGACGTCTCCATGAGGACAGATGCAGGAACTTTCTGGGAAAGGGAAGGGAAGGGAAGGGAAGGGAAGGGAAGGGAAGGGAAGGGAAGGGAAGGGAAGGGCTAACCTACACCTGCTTGGTCATACCTCACTCATTCCAAATTTCACATATGCCTGGGATCAAAAAGCTTTAAACCAGCAATCCTATCTTGGTTCTAACTGAAATCAGGGGCTGTGAGTCTCCAGGAGACTGGGGCACCTCCACCGGGACACACATCTTCCATTGCACAGTGGGGATCATCTGTGTCCTTAGTAAGCCTGTTCCCCACCAGCACGTCCTGGATAAGCAGGCAGGAAGGTGGTCCTTCCATGCTGATGGGGATGGGCTGATCCTCTGTGCATCCCGCCAGGCCACAGGCCACATTTCCACTACCCACTGCCCCGTTCACTCAGCATTTTGAAGGTCTGAAGAATCCATCAGTGTTCAAATAACTTAATCCAGGTTACACAGCAGAGCCACTAAGAGCAAAAATCCAAGTGACCTTTGAAATAAGCCATTCCTACACAGTATTTGGAAATAACGGTGAAGGACATGTAGTCAAAGGAAAGTCACCTAAGGAAGACATTCTGTCACTTCTACACACAGGTTTTGCCAGCTGTGTGAACTCATTGCTTGCCTAAAAACTTTTTTTTTCATGAACTGTAAATGGCAGGAAGTAGGTTCCAGCTACAGAACAGCACTGGTACCCAGTGTTGACCCTACTGCCCTGAGGCTCACAGCCTAGTCTTTTCTGAGAGGCTCTTTTCTGAGGTTCAGTGTTGAGTTCAACTTCACCTCTGTTCCGAAAAGGCAACTTAGCAAGACCCATTCTTAGACTTAGACTGAAAACCTATAATCTTGATATTCTTTCTCTCAGTTGTTTGGAATTAATTCTGACGAATAGGGATTATATATATATATATATATATATATATATATATATATATATATATATTTTTTAACCTGAAAGTGATTTTCCTAATTGCTAGCTTTAAATTAAAGTGATAATTATATTTATACAGCATTTCAAAGCTAGCATAATGGCACAAGCCTATAATCTCAGGACTCAAGAGGCAGGGGCAGGAGGATCAGGAGTTCAAGGGCAGCCAGCCCCAGCTACATTACAAATTTGAGGCCAGGTGGGCAATTTACACAAGACCCTGACTCAAA
>LR750866.1:0-103711 GCA_902729485.2 Mus minutoides
GACTGATGTTTTCATTCTCATGGAAAGCTATAGCTCAGAATTGAAAGCGTGCCTGTAACTGTAGAAACATGCTAAAGGAGCCTGTTCTTTAGCATCTGCAATGTTAGCTTGTACAACAGATACCAGCAGTTAGTTACATATACCAGATGGGAAGCCAGTCTTGATCTAGACCTGAATGGTTCTTTTTTTTTTTTTTTTTTTTTTTTTTTTTTTTTTTTTTTTTTTTTTTTTTTTTTTTTTTTTTTTTTTTTTTTTTTGTTTTGTTTTGTTTTTTTTGAGACAGGGTTTCTCTGTATTGCCCTGGCTGTCCTGGAACTCACTCTGTAGACCAGGCTGGCCTCGAACTCAGAAATCCGCCTGCCTCTGCCTCCCGAGTGCTGGGATTAAAGGCGTGTGCCACCACGCCCGGCCTGAATGGTTCTTATAAAGTACAAGCCCTCAAGCACACTCTTCGGTTTCACTGCAGATTTTCTGAGGAAATGAAGTGCACTGAGGACATGTTTAAGACTGTGTCAGAGCTGGGCAGTGCGGGGCATGCATTAGTCCTAGCACTCTGGAGGCAGAGGCAGGTGGATCACTTGAGTTCACCAAAATAATAATAATAAACAGTATGTTATAGGAAGAAAGACCTAAGAGAGCCTTTTATTTAATAAGGAAACGGCAGCCATCAGTGCTTCTCCATATCGAGTGCTGGTGAGAGCTTCTCGTTGTTCCATTTATTTCTTTGTGAACAAGAATCCTAATGTAGTAAAAAGTAAAAAGTTGGCCAAAATTGGATGTTTTATTATTTAAGGCTTAATGGAATGTTACCACAAAAAATAAGCAGAATTAGAGTTTAGCTAGCACTGCCCTTAGTTATAAAGGACAGAGATTATGTTTGGTAAATGGGGTCATGAAAAGCTTCCTTTGTGGAAAGGTTTCTTCTGGAGTGACTTTTTTTTTTTAAGTTTTTTGAGACAGGGTTTCTCTGTATAGCCCTGGCTGTCCTGGAACTCACGTTGTAGACCAGGCTGGCCTTGAACTCAGAAATCTGCCTGCCTCTGCCTCCCAAGTGCTGGGATTAAAGGCATGCGCCACCACCGCCCGGCTCTGGAGTGACATTTTATCAATGTAGACACTAGATCTTGGAATAGCAATCCTATGGATCAGATCATTAACCTAGTGAGAGAAGTCCTGTCAGAGCCGTGCCACGCCAAGCACTGAGACCTCAGGGTCTAGCCTTGGAAGTGGGGCAAAGTGCACAGCCCTGGGGAGGCAAGTACAGTGTGGCTGTGTCCTCACTTTNGGCTCTGGAGTGACATTTTATCAATGTAGACACTAGATCTTGGAATAGCAATCCTATGGATCAGATCATTAACCTAGTGAGAGAAGTCCTGTCAGAGCCGTGCCACGCCAAGCACTGAGACCTCAGGGTCTAGCCTTGGAAGTGGGGCAAAGTGCACAGCCCTGGGGAGGCAAGTACAGTGTGGCTGTGTCCTCACTTTGACCCTGAAGAGGTAAAGCCAGAAATCCTTGGCTTGTGCGTCCTGTCCAGTTAGGTGGGTTGGTTTGCTTGTTCTCCACTGAGGTAGATTCAGCTAAATTTCCAAATGGTGCAACTCACTGGGCTTCTGTGAGGATGGAAGTTTGTGCTTGTCCTGAAATGGTTTATGGCACTCTACGTCAGTCAGAGGTGGGTAGTACTGCCTGTAGCAGACGTAGGCAAATGTCATTCCAATCATGGAGCCAACTAGCACATCTGAAGAGAGAAAATAGCACCCCCCTTTAAAACCATGCTAGATGCTCCACAGTTACAGACGACTTGGCCCTCCCAGTTATTTTGCTGGTAGGGGCTTAAAAAAAAAAAAAAAAAAAGCCCTGAACCTACGCTATTGGTTTCTTTAGAGACTTGATTTATCATACAGTTACAGAATTATTAGTCAGATTGTTCTCTAAACATCAAATCAACACCCTCAGTTAAATCAGCATGGACTGAGATTTTTTTTGTTTGTTTATTTGTTTTTCAAGACAGGGTTTCTCTGTGTATCCCTGCCTGTCCTGGAACTCACTCTGTAGACCAGTCTGGCCTTGAACTCAGAAATCCGCCTCCCAAGTGCTGGGATTAAAGGCGTGCGCACCACTGCCCTGCAGAATTTTTAAACAAGGGCTGGTGAGATGGCTCAGCGGGTAAGGGCACTGACTACTCTACCGAAGGTCCTGGATTCAAATCCCAGCAACCACATGGTGGCTCACAACCACCTGTAATGAGATCTGACACCCTCTTTTAGTGTGTGTGAAGTCAGCTACAGTGAACTTATGTATAATAGTAAGTCTTTTAAAAAAAAATTTTAGCTGGGCGGTGGTGGTGCATGCCTTTAATCCCAGCACTTGGGAGGCAGAGGCAGGTGGATTTCCGAGTTTGAGGCCAGCCTGGTCTACAAAGTGAGTTCCAGGACAGCCAGGGCTATACAGAGAAACCCTGTCTCGAAAAAAAAATTTTTTTTTAAAACAAGTGTTTTTGACTCTAGTCATCAATTTGTTTTCACTGTTTCAGGAATTCTGGGGCTGGAGAGATGGCTCACTGGCTGAGAGCACTGACTGCTCTTCCAGAGGTCCTGAGTTCAATTCCCAGCAACCACATGGTGACTCACAACCATATGTAGTGGGGTCTGATGCCCTTTCTGGTGTGGCTGAAGACAGCTACAGTGTACTTACATACATAAAATAAATAAAAATATAAGAATTCTGCCTAGGAATGGTGGCACACAGTTAGGATCCCAACATTTGGGAGGCTGAGACAGAAGCCGCCTTCTGTCTAGGCTTGGCTAGAGGCGAGGCCCTGTCTTAAAAATAAAGGGAGCAGAGGCGCAGTGATGTACACCTTTAATCCCAGCACGCAGCAGACAGAGGCTGCTGTAATTCTGTGAGTTTGAGGCTAGCTTGGTCTACATAGCAAGTTCCAGGGCCATCCAGGGCTAACTAGTGAAACCCTGTCTGGTGGGGTAGGGGTGTGTTAACAGTGCGAGCTGAGCAGCTGGCTGAGCAGGTAAGAGCACTTACTTGCATCCACAAGAAGACATGGGCTGGGCGCGGTGGCGCACGCCTTTAATCCAAGAACTCAGCACCGGGGAGGCAGAGGCAGGTGGATTTCTGAGTTCAAGGTCAGCCTGGTCTACAAAGTGAGTGCCAGGACAGCTAAGGCTATACAAACCCTGTCTCGTAAAAAACAAACAAAAAACAAAACAAAACAAAAAAAAACCAAAAAAAACAAACAAAAAAAAAAAAAGAGGAAGAAGACATGGGTTCAAATCCCCAGCACACACATAGAAAGCGGGGAGCGTCTGTGCATGCCCTTGTGCCAGCCTGTGCTGGGGAGGGTAGAAAGGATTACTGGCACTTGCTTGCTTCCCCCATGATTGGGAGACATGCACCTGCATACATGTCCATATATACCATATACAAGTTAATTTTAAAAAGAATGTGTGTGTTTTGGGCAGGGGATCTGTGTGGAGGTGCGAGGAAAATTCTGGAATCCTTCGTTTCTCTACCCGCACGTGTGTTCCAGGGATCAAACACAGGCTGCCTGGCTTGTGCATCAAGTGCCTTTAACTCTGAGCCACCTCACTGGCCAAAACCTTTGTCCTCTGCGGCTGCAAGTGCACACCCAGTACAATCCACAGGCTGTCCCCACCTCCTTGGTTGCTTCTTCATTCAGCCGATGCTTAGCAAGCCACCCCTCTGCCAGTCTAGGGTTAGAACAGGCAAAGCACAAACTCCTGTGGCATAAATAAAAAAAGCCCTGCTTACCTTGCCAGTGGTGCTTGTAGTCACACGTGCGGGACAGCGCAATCACGGCTGCAAAGAGTAAAGGTGACAGAAAGGCACAGAGCCTCCAGGACTTCCCTCGGCCTTGTGGAGTGAAGCAGTGTAACTTCCCTGCCAGGTAGAAGGAAGCAAAGGCCAGACCAGCAAAGGCAACTAGAAAGGGAAGACCTGTGAGTTGTGTGTCCTGTGGGGTCCCCGTCACTCCTGTCCAGACAGGGCAGGGAGCAAGAGCAGGGCTTACCCCTCCTGATTACAGGGAAAGGGAAAAAAAATGAAGGACTGTATTTTCTGTCCCAGAGTTAGTATTTTAAGTAACAGTAGTTCCTGGAATAAAAGTTATTACTGTGGATGGTGCTGTAGACTTCTCACCTATAAGTGGGATTCACAAAAATAATAAAAAAATACCACGCTGGGTTCTGTAACATTGTAAAAGGCTCCTCACAAATAGTAGCTCTTGAATAAAGATTTTTTTTAAATGACTAGTAAGAGATGGCTCGTTCCTCCAAAGCTTTGCAGGTTAAATGTAACTCTATTTAAAGTAGGTATCAGCTGGAGGAGCCAAGAGTTGAGCTGGCAGCGGTTAGCTTTTGAGAGGACCTTAGTTCACTTCCCAGCACTCACAAGGCACTCACGCTGGTCTGACCCCACCTCCTGGGGATCACACGCCTTCTTCCAGCCCCTACACCATTTGTGCGCGAGCGCACACACAGACACAGACACACACACAGCGGAACACAGACATGTAAGTATTGAAGTAGTTCACATGAAACTCATACAGGAAGAATGTCCACTGGGGAAGCTCTTTCGTCCCTCGTTCACCACATCCTTGTCCCCGGTGCACGTCAGATCAGAATGAGCCAGCCCATCGGGAAAGCATCGGTAGAAGAAGTCTGGGCGTGGCCTGGAAGAAATATAATTTACTCTCTCAGGAAGTATTTTTCAGTAATAGTAGATGTCAATAATCTGTTGACCACTGACCACTAATGTCATAGCCAAAATAATGTAATAGGGTGAGATTAGTGTTTGTACTGAGAAAAAGGCTTTAGTCACGTGGGCGATGTTTAAGAAAATCTCTAGCATATGATTATGTCTTAGCACAAGAGCAGCTAATCATACTGCAGCTTTAGGTACATAAAGGTTGTCCCTGTGGGAAATACTCAGGACAGGACACAGACCAGGTGGTACACTTAGAACAGGCAGAGGGCAGGGAGAGTGGGTTCTGGTGAGAAAGGAGAGACTAGTCTGAGAATCCGGGTAAACACTGCTTGAAAATATGGTGGGGGCTCAGGGAGATTTGAGTCCCGAGGTCTCTCACTTACCTGCCCACTATCAGTTTGATTATGTTGGTAAAGACACCATTCAGAGCAAGGGCAAGGCTGGCAGCTGGAAAGCAAAGAAGCCGTTAGTGCCATCTGCTTGGGGAAGAGTACATGAGTAGAGCCTTCATTGCTTTGAGGTAGAACCCAACCAGAATCAAGCATAAAAGCTGAAAACCCTATGAGTTTTCAGCCTAGGGGCAGAGAAGCAGAGCACCGAGGAACACACCTGTGTGGCGCCTGTGTTAGTAAGGAACACCTGTGTGGTGTAGGTGTTAATAAGGAACACCTGGCTGGGCGGTGGTGGCACAAGCCTTTAATCCCAGCACTTGGGAGGCAGAGGCAGGCGGATTTCTGAACTTGAGGCCAGCCTGGTCTACAGAGTGAGTCCAGGACAGCCAGGGCTACACAGATAAACCCTGTCTCGAAAAAAAACAAAAAACAAAAATAAGGAACACCTGTGTGGCGCCTGTGTTAATAAGCACGTCCTCAACAGTATGACTGCTTTTTGGTCTCATGGGGTAATTGGTGGGGTACAGAGTGGCTGAACCCCATAGCTACTTGCCAACACTAAGACAGGAACAATTGGAACAAGGGCAACTTACCGAGGCAGGCTTGCTTGCTGTCGGTAGCGTCAGCTTTCCTTAGAAACTTGGCGAGGAAGATCAGGGACAGTGGAGTGAGAAAGGCAATGACCTGAAGGAGAGCACAGGGTCGGTAAAGCCAAGTCCCTCCTGGCCTAAAGCATCAGCTGCCGCGCTAACCAAGATCGGGGCTCAGACTGCCCACCAGACGCCTTGCCCTAGCCCTGGAACTCAAGGCAGGGAGGGGTCCGTCCGAGCGCGGGAGGAGGGCGGGAGGGCAGCTCACGCACAAACATGCGGCCAGTGGGGAAGTATTCCGCCTCCACGTACGGGTTCCGGTAGAGCCACAGCTCTTCGGGCTGGATCCGCCGCTGGAAGGGAGGGAGCAGCTCGGTCACCCTGGGAAGGAAACGGGGAAGATTGACAGGCTACTTCGGCGGAAGAACCTGCCGCCCCGAGCCGCTTAGGAAGTGCGAGAGCCCTGGGACGCCTGGGAGTTGACAGATCCTTACAGGAAGGCCACAAAGAGCAGGACCCGCACGCCCAGCTCGGCTCCCAGGGCCGCTGTCCCCATCCCGCCACAAGCGCGGATCAGACGCTGACGTGGCTCCGGCGCTCTGTGGTTCCGCCCTCCCAGCGTCCAGCGCCACCTATCGAACTCGGGGGGGGGGGGGGGGGGGGACACGACGACTGACTACCAGAGGGGCTCCGGGAAACAGGAAATTCAGAGCTCATTTGCTGTGTTCTGAGTGCCACCTAACAGATAACAAGGGCACTGTCCTCTGGTTGATCTGCATGACCTGACTATTGTCCACAGCAGGTCACCTTTGGGTCTCAAAGCAATGTGTCCTTCACCAACCACCCAGGTCAGCTTATAGGACAAGAAAAGAAACGCCATTCTCCAGAGATGCTTCCTCTACAAAAGCAAACCAGAAAATCCACTTAAAAAAAACTATGTCTTAGGAGCATTTCGAAGGGAAAAAACTGGGCTGAGGGTGAGTGGATGTATTTTTGTGTCTCATTTCTCAGTAAACTGTACCATGAAATTACAAGTAAAGAACCAGCCCATATTCTTAAGTAGACCATACAGGACAATTTATTAAAGTCAACCTCAAGCAAGACCTGAAATCAATGGAATGCCATCAAAAGCTTTCCCACATTCTTACAGAAGCAGAAAACATATTTGATTTCTAAAGTATCTGTAAGATTAAAAAGGCAGGATTCCAGTAAATACAATGTACAAAAACTGTCCCACCAGCACACATTAGTAAGAAGCTCAAATGTTACAGGCAATCTCACATACACTACACTAGTTAACAGATATGTACAGGTTAACCAAGACTGGTAGGCTCATACTTTGCAGTAAGACATTGGACAATAAACAAAATCCTTAAAATATATTTTGAAGTCATTAAACAGTAATGCCCTAGTAGAATACCCCTGGGGAAAATTAACACTAATACCTTAGTGTTAGGAGCGCCAAGTCACAAAAACTAAAGAGACTGACTAATGGATGTTGACACGTTGATATTTTACAGGTCTACAGAGTTCATTACAGGTAAATACAGATATAAACAATCTATCAAGAACTTTATTCAAAGAACACAAAGTGAGGGTGGGATCTTCAGTTATGTGTTTATTGTGTAATATTCAAATGGACACAAATGAATTTGCCATAGCAGTTGAAAATACACAAATCTTTGTATATAAAAAGGTCTTTTTAGCCAGCTATAATCAGTTAGCAACTTGGTTATTAGCGGCAATACAGTTAGTTACCATAGGGTACAAAAAATGAGATATTAATTGATAACAAAAGTGTAATTTTCCTCTTTCCCTTTAACTGACAAGAAGACCCTGTTGAGGCAAAATGGCAGATATTTGAAAGCCATCTGCCCAGAGCAAGGATCAGTCATCAGGTAAGGAAGGCTTCTCGTCCCTTAGCAGACGCAGTGAAGTCACAAGAAAACCAAGGACCGAATACTGACTTTGGCAACTTCTATTTTCCCTTGACCTTACATGTCAATGACTTTCAGAGCCTTCTGAAGGACAAGCAATACTTTTCTCCCCCTCCCCCATACACAAATACAAGCGCTCACATCTGCCACTTGTGCACTGGATTGACAAAAGCCAAACAATTGATTCCCCCCCCATACCCTTTTTGAGACAGGGTCTCTCTACATAGCCCTGGCTGGCTGGGAAGTCATTAGGTAGGCCTTGAACTCTCAGAGATCTGCCTGCCTCTGCTTCTGGAGTGCTAGGATTAAAGGTGTGTGCAACCAGTGGAAATGGGTTTCTCTGTATAGCCCTGGCTGTCCTGGAACTCACTTTGTAGACCAGGCTGGCCTTGAACTCCGAAATCCGTCTGCCTCTGCCTCCCAAGTGCTGGGATTAAAAGCGGAAATGGGTTTTTGAAACAAAGGTTATACACAGCATTTTAGGAGTATAACTTAAGTGCACCCCTCTTCCCCATGCACAAGCATATGTTAAACAGAAAGAAGAGCTACTCAGGGATGAGGCAAAGAAAGGAGAAAAAGGCAAAACAAAGACACAGGGAAATCATTTCTCAACCTGCTGCTGCTATCCTCCAAGGTGCCAGCAAATCTAGATGCCCATGTTCCCATCGGGAGGACTGCATATTTGACAGGGTACAAAATGATGCTTTCCATCTCTTATTTTTAAAACTGTAAAATATAAAATGAGAATCTGAAGTCCCAAGTACTTGAAGAGCCTGAATTCAAATGGGGCGCAGGGGGTGTGTGTCTCATTGAACTACATTGTACCTTTCCCTCCCTTTCTCCCCACATTCCCAGTACCCTACCCAAGGTAAAAACTGGTGACATTTCAGTTCGTACAATAATCTGTCTACATTTATTCCTTTGTCCATCTGAGGAGGGACCAGACCTTTCTGTAACCAACCATTCTGTTACAAATAAGCAGAGACCAAGTGTGGGCGATCCTTCCTGAAGGACCTTGCCGTGTGATCACTTCCACGCTGCCCTTAGCAGCCTGGCAGAGTAGGGGGTGGTCAGATGCAACAGCCATGTGAAAAGCAATTCAAGTCTGGAAATGAAGCAGTGCCTTGAGAAACATAAAGAGCTCAGGCTGCTCACGCTCAGGGAGACAGAGGCAAATTGTCTCTCTCTCCCATTCGGGCATGGCATGTGGCTGGCAGCATCTTAGCTCCATGGGGAGGGGCCGCAAGAGGAGTGTTGTCTTGACAAGATCGGCGGCAGCTCCTGGAGAGCCGGGTCTATGTTCTGAACAGAGGAGGACTTCAAACTGTAGTCTGGCTTTGACCCGAACAGAGCATATCCTCTAAGAAAGTACTCAAAAAAGAAGCCACTGCATAAAAGCTGCCTACCAGTCCAGCCGAGTATTTCATATGAGCAGACAGACCCTCAGTATCTCAGATCCATATCACTTACACACACTTCCGAAAACACTGCAGTGGGAGACACTGACAGAAGCAGTGGGCTGCAGGCCCTTATTATCTCTTTAGATTCAAATACTTCCTAACTCAGTATGTATGTGTACACACACACACACACACACACACACACACACACACACCACTTATATATATAAAACATTTTATATTTATATATATATATGTTATTTATATAACACACAGAAAAGTCAGTCTATTCTACAGCTTAGGAAAGGTAATTTTTGAGAATTAAAATAGAGCAGGAAGGGCTTGCAAAGTAAAAGTGAAGATAAAACCTACTCCACTCTGATCCCCACCCTGACTTGAGATTGAAATCAGAGGCTACTGCAGCACACTGGCAGTCACGAGCACTGGTCCCATCCTGCTTGGCCAGACACAGGCTGCTACTCTGGTTGCCCAGCGATGCCTGCAAGGCCCAGCACCTGTGGTAGCCTCGGACTATCATCTCCAGCTCTTTCCAGCCCAACTTCTAAAGCTTTACGCTGATAATCAGAACTTTCATCTTCCTCCTGAGGTTAGGAAACACCACTACTATCCCATGCTGCTTTGAGTCCTTTATTTCTGGGCTGAATAAAATCAACCACAAATGCTGTATACCAAAACCATATTGAAAAGCAACCACCGAGCAGCTTCAGACTCCGAGTAAGCACAGTGCCTTCTGGAATGTCACTGACACAGGACACGAACCAACGGTGTACATAGACTTACACCAGTCAGCCAACATTCTGTCTCTTAACCCTTAGTTCTAAGACCCAGGCCGCAATGGCCGCAATGGCACAGGCAGGCGCCCTTGCACTGGCATTGCAGAGGCACACTTGGAGCAGGAAGGCTTCTGAGAACAAGCTTGTTAGTCATCTAGTAAGAAAAGATCTGAAAAGTGCAAAGTCCTTTTATAGATATAAAAACAAACAAGCCATAGCAGAGAAGTAGAAGAGAGATAGATCAGGGGAAGGTATTTATAAATACATGATGAACCCTGGGGCTTACTCTATAAAAGTTATCAGATACTAAAAAGCATGAGGTCAAAAAGGAAACAAGATACAATCTCATATCGGACATTGTTCTCATGAGGGTTACATTTGGAATATCAAAGGAAGTCGCTTATCAACAAGTTTAAAAAATGTTATCATGTCTGTATAAAATAAAATTTAATGATAAACCCAAATACTCTTACATTATTTTTTTAAAGGACATCAAACTTCATAATTGCTCCAGAGCAGAGAGTTTAGTGTTTGCGTGGGCTGTGCTTCGTTCCTGTTGGTCGTAGGGACTGCACTGGGTGCTGGGGACCATCCTGTCTCCCTCCTCACGGGAGCTTGTCTAACCAACAGAATTACCACAAGTGCTACACTAGGTAAATGGCAGTTCAGGAGCTTAGAGAGGAACTGTAGTGTCTGTTGCCTATAAATTGCACATTTATATATATTAAAAAAAAAAAGAGGCACAAAATTGCTCTTTATTTTGTCCAGAGATGAGGTCTGAATTGATTTGTAAAAAAACTAAAAAAGGGACAAACACACCTAACACAAGTAGAGGGTGACATAGAGCAACTCGCGCCCTACGTTAGTATAGGTTCTTGAGGAGAAGAGATCCTACTGGGTACCTCCAGTAAGCAGATGAAACGCACTGAGAAAGTTCATGGTAACTCCAGACTTTTATTTAGTCTAATGTTACCATGTCTGACATGATTTCACACAAGTAATACTGGATACTGGAATAGATAGATCCTAAGTGCTAGAGGCAAGTGAATTCTGTGGGCCGACGCCTTGGTATGCTTGGGTCTGTACTATTGAAACCTCACAACCATGTTTTGCTAACACTGACTTTGTAGGTGGCGGTTTCAAATGCTTTCTACGTGGAGCGTCTCTGTGGCTCCTACATACCCTGTAAAAGAGCAAGTTCTTCCCCTTATGCAATGGGGACAATCTTAAGTATTGCATAATACTAAGTAGAAATGGTTCATATATAACTTAGGGATGTTTCTGTCCACTTGCACCATCTCTAAGTTAGGAAATCAACTGAAAAAGTCTATTAAATATTAATTCAGATTCAGTTACACAGCTTTACCAGGAAACATGACTGAGTGACCCAGCTGGCAAAGGAAACATGATTGGCAGAGGGAAAGACAGAAAATAAAATGCCCTTAAATTCCAGGTTAGACTGGAGTCTACATTAAATTGGTCAGAAAATGGTGCATATATGATCTAACGTTTGGTCTGTGCCTTATCTTTCTTTAGCCCCTTGCCAGTGGTCAGGACCACAAGAAGGAGCATTCCCCTATGCATTCACATCCCTCAAATGTTTCAGAAAATCGCAATGAGTGAACGCACTCACTCCTTTTCTCTCTAAGATATTTCTACGTAGAGTTGGCGCACCATGAAGCCCACCCAGTTTAAGACCACAGAGGTAAATGCTGTCAAGGAGTTTGTTTTCAAGAGGCCAGTCTGAATGCTTGCTGAAAGCCTTCTCTGACACGAGAAAAGGCATGTGAAAAAGGAAAGAGAAGTTAGCCAATCTACGGCTCAGTAAAGAGGTATATAAAGGTAGTCACTCACGCTTGAGCGCGCACACACACACACACACACACACACACACACACGCACAAACACACACACACACACACACGCACAAACACACACACACACACACACACGCACAAACACTCACGGAAGTTAGATTGTTTGAACTACACTTCTCAGAATTCCTAAAAATGAAAATAAATATAGGAGTGACTACTTTCACTTTACATAACCCAGGATTACATCTTAGGCGTTACACTGACCGTATTGACAAAACTTTCTTTTAACTTTCCCTCTCTCAACTCTAAAAACAAGGACAGCTCTTTTGCTGATTGCAAAGACACTGAAGCACAATGAAAGGCAGGAAGAGACCAAAGGAATTTTGCTGTCCACAAAATTATCCCCAAAACAACAAAATAGAAAACCCAGACACCAGCAAGTACTTTAGCCTGTGTGAGCTGGTGCCCATCCCCGTCAAGGCGGACTGGCGGCAGGCGCAGGAGCGGCCTCTCTGCGCCTCTTCTACTGAGAGCAGCCGGGAGATCACCACTGCTCACTCCTTTACTCCTTTTCCACTATCTTGGGATTCCCATTTACATCTGATCTTGCTCCAGTATTCTGGTGACACAGGAGATTCGGGATCGTGGCTGGAGCAGCAGAGACGACCTTCTAGTACAGAGGGCACCAGAGCCCCCTCTCCATGAGCCTTACAGAATGAGTGTGGACAGAATTCACAGAAGGAAACGGCTGCACTGCCACACTTGTCACACCGATGCCACGGGCACTCCCACCTTCCTAATGCAGGGGTGGGGAGGAGAGGGAAAGTATCTGTTAGCTTATTTCTTGATTACCCAGCAAAAAAACCCAAGAGGTACCTCCCCTCCCCTTTTTGGAGACAAAGCCTCACTGTGTAGCCTGGCTGTTCTGCCACCTGTTTCCTAAGTGCTAAGATTAAAGGCATATGTTATTAACCCCATTTTGAAACAAGGTCTTTCTCCAGAGTGTAGGCTGGCCTTGAACACCCAGAGATCCACTGGCCTGTGCCTCCCAAGTGCTGGGATTAACGATGGGCACCTCTGCACTTGGCTTGTACCCTACCTGCTTTGCTTAGAGACTCTCCAGTTGAATCTATCTCCAAACTTCAGCCAAACAAATTTCCATCTTGTAGTGGTTTTTTTTTTCATACAGATATGAGCTACTGGCCCAAACCCAATGTCATAGGTGCCAACTACCACCCATGGCATCCATAAACACAAACTGTGTCCTGGCTAGCACGTGAGGTATTCATTGGCATGGAAACAGATTTCTGACAGGTAGTTCTGTTTGTTCTGTGAAATGTTTCTGATTTCACAGTTGCATTAAAGACAACAATGTATCCCAAATCAGTGGTAAAAAACGGAAGCAGAGAAAGGCTTGCAGGTCTGGCTTACCGTGGGGCGGCTGAGTCAGGTTAAGGCATAGGAAGTGGTAAGCTTTGGGACAGTCTTTCTTGTCACACACGACCAGTTCTCCACCATCCCCACACTGAAAACAATAATCCTCATGGACTTGCTTTGCCTCTGCTTTGACTTTCTGTCTCTTCTTCAACTTGGCATTTTTTGCCTTCTCGTCAACTGCTGATGTGCATGCAGACTGGCAAGAAAGACAGACCACGGTTTTAACATCGGATAACGATGGCGCTTTACACAGGAAGGAGCACACACCGCACGGCCTGTGCATCTCTGCATGTGACCTAAAGACAGCAGAGGGGCTGACCCCAGAGGACACTATAGTGAGTGAATGCTCGGCTGGGATTCTGTTGCCTACTAGGCAGCAGTGGATAAGAACTACAGTACTCTCTCTCTTTTTTTTAATGGTTTTTCGAGACAGGGTTTCTCTGTATAGCTCTGGCTGTCCTGGAAGTCACTTTGTAGACCAGGCTAGCCTCCAACTCAGAAATCCACCTGCCTCTGCTTCCTGAGTGCTGGGATTAAAGGCGTGCGCCACCACGCCCGGCACTACAGTACTCTCTTATCTTTGCCTTCATTTTGTAAATCTATTTTTATTTGATGCTCACTGGCATATGTCTGTATGAGGGAATCGTATCCCCTGCAACTGGATGCAGACAGCTTTGAGTTGCCACGTGGGTGCTGGGATTTGAACTCTGGTCCTTTGAAAGAGCAGCCAGTGCTTCCTAACAACTGAACCTGCTCTCCAGCCCCTTCCTTGATATATATATTTTTAAAGAGACAGAGGCACGTAGGCCTTCATTTACATATTTCTCAAATTAAGCTGGCTGAGTTGGTGGGTGCTTGGAGGAATTAGTCAGAAAAACAAGTCCCCTTAGCCTCCTCTGACTCTGGCCTTGGCTGGGGCCACCAAAGGAGCTGCAACAAGAAGGCCCTGGTGTTTTCAGCAAGTGGGAAGGTGAACTCAGGACCACAGACCAAGTCAGGAGCAGTAGGTAACCACAGATGGTGGAATGTGGTACAGAGGCAAGGCTTAGGGAGCCACTGGGCAGCCAACACTGGCAAGGGTGCAGGCAGAGCCTCCTCTGTGATGCCACGCGCTTCTGTTCAGGGGTTTTAAGTTGGCCAGGGGAAGCTGCCATGTGATCAGCAGTGGGGCTCCGCTGTGTCTGACTTTTGTCATCTGCACGTCACTGGTGGATTTCAGTGATGAAATTACCCCAGAGGCCTACGAGAAAGTGGTCATCTAGAATCCGTGTTCTAGCTGCACAAACCCTCACATGGGGTCCTGGCAGCGGCACGGGCAGCAGAAGGCATCTTAGGGAGCATCAGCGGGCCCCTGACCTCCGTGAGCTCTTCCTTGGTGAACATAAACACCCCTCACCCCCAGCCCCAGGTACAAGGCAACCATTTCTCCAGAGCTGGGTTGTTTTCCAGATCCGCCCAGGGGCTTTGCACACCGTGGTGGTTTTACCCTCAGAGGGCTGGACAGATGTGCCTGGAGCCCACGCTGTCTGCTCCCACACTGAAGCATTTTGTATAAGCATCTAAAAGTTCAATGAACTTTGAGTTGCTCTGTATTATGTGTCTGTGTGGGTACATGCAGCTGCTCACAGAGGCAAGAAGAACCAAATCCCCTGGGCTGCAGTCATAGAGGGTTGTAAGCGGTCTGACGGAGATGCTGGGTCCTCTAGAGAGAGGGCCACGTACTCTTCAGCACTGAGCCATTAGACTGGAGCCACTCCAGCCTAGCACCTGGACTTCCAGGCTGTCTGCCTGTGCTGTTCCAAGGCATGATGGCAGTACAGTGATTGTCACTGGCTGCTACGGAGGTTTGGTTTTTTTTTTTGTTTGTTTGGTTTTTCGAGACAGGGTTTCTCTGTGTTCCCCTGGCTGTCCTGGAACTCACTCTGTAGACCAGGCTGGCCTCGAACTCAGAAATCCGCCTGCCTCTGCCTCCCGAGTGCTGGGATTAAAGGCGTGTGCCACCACGCCCGGCATTGCTATGGAGTTTTTAAAGACAATGTCACTTTAATGAAGAGTCCTGACTGCTGAGCTATTTCATTTGTTTGTTTGTTTGTTTAGAACAGTAGATTTAACTGCAAGCTGCTTTACTCATCAGTGTTCAGACTTCCGAAAGCCTGAGGTTTCCCCCAATGACCTATAATTCACACACGACAACATATACCTTTTTGTTTCTGCAGGGTTTTTTGTTTTTTTTGGCCATCCTGGAATTAACATTAATCTTCTTTCTCTCAAGTGCTAGGATTTGAGTCACCACACCCAGGTAACATTCACCATTTAAAAAGTATATAATTCAGTGGGTTTTATACATTTCAGAACCTATCAGACCTTACTAAAACAAGCTTCATTATAAAGTGAGAATAGCCATTGGGTGTAGTGTCCTCCACCTGGAATCCAGTGTTTGGGGAATGAGGGTAGAAGAGTCAGGAATTCAAAGTCTTCCTCAGGAGCGTGAGAGTTCAAGGCCAGCCTGTGCCCCAAGAGATCCATCTCAAAACCACCCCCACTTCACCACAGACCTGAGGGAGCAGCGGGAATTCTGGAACAAAGCCAAGCAGGTCATAAGCTAATGCCTGTAGCACAGCCCTTTCCTGCCCTGAGTGGAGCGCCCTGTACAACTGACCTTTGGCCGCACTCCTAGAAATCCACTGCAGTTGTCTGCGCCGCAGTGGCACACAGTCCTGCCATTGCCCAGACAATCCAAGTTATAGTTAAACGTTAACTCCATCCCTGAAACACAGGAGAAACAAATTATTCACAGTGATGTCAGGAGGGAGAAACACTGCCAGCCACTTTCACGCAGACACATGGTTTAGAGACAAAGGCTTGTCCCAGGCTGGCAAGGTGGCTCGGGGTGACAGCACTTGCTGTGAAAGCGTGACAACAGGAGCTGGATTCAGATCCCATGGCGGAGGAGGAGAGCAAGTCCTACAAGTTCCCACCTGTCCTCACAAGCTCATATAAATGCATGCATCACATATGGTAAAGACTCTTCCTTCCACACCCATCTAACTAAAAACAATGATAGAGAGGGGCCTAGTGGTCAACAATCCCTGCCCATCAACGAGTAAGATGTTCTAAGAAGAGACTACCCTTCAGCAAAAAGTGGTGAAAACAGTGAAATAAGAGCTCTGGGCATGGGACCTATGGTCAAGAAGGGCTTCTGGGGCTGGAGAGATGGCTCAGTGCTTAAGAGCACTGACTGCTCTTCCAAAGATCTTGAGTTCAATTCCCAGCAACCACATGGTGGCTCATAACCATAATGGGCTCTGATGCCCTCCTCTAGTGTGTCTGAAGATAGTGACAATGTACTCACATACAGAAAATAAATAATTTTTTTTTTTTAAAAAAATAAGGGCTTCTAGCCTCGCCCTCTTTCTACAGCTAAGCTGTAGTTTCTAAGTGGCACTACTGTGGTGTCATGACAGTGTTAGGAACTCCTTCCACTGTGAACCAATACGCATTCACAACTGTAGCTTACCACACCCGTGAGCAGCCTTTCACTGGGTGCCCTAGCTATTGAGCTGCCCTTACCAAGTCCCTAACTTTGGAAAACTAGCTGGTTCTGCTGACATGCTGGGCGGGAAGGAAAGGAGAGCAGTAACCATGGCTCCGAGGCTCCTAGCGTCTAACCTGAAACAGAATGATCTTCAGAGTTGAAGACGAAAAGAAAAAGAAACCAGCTGGTGTGGGTACAGCAAATTGCTTTTTTTTTTTTTTTTTTTTTTTTTTTTTTTGGTTTGGTTTTTCGAGACAGGGTTTCTCTGTGTTCCCCTGGCTGTCCTGGAACTCACTCTG
Source organism: Mus minutoides (assembly GCA_902729485.2). NCBI lineage: Eukaryota > Metazoa > Chordata > Mammalia > Rodentia > Muridae > Mus > Mus minutoides. Next base: position 16,942 of record LR750866.1, read on the forward strand.
TAGACCAGGCTGGCCTCGAACTCAGAAATCCGCCTGCCTCTGCCTCCCGAGTGCTGGGATTAAAGGCGTGCACCACCACGCCCGGCTAGCAAATTGCTTTAAAAAAAAAGATTTACTTGAACTGTTTGTAATCATGTGTATGTATGTATGTAGTATGTATGTAATTACGTGTATGTATGTGTATGTGTGAGTAGGTGTGGGTGCCCGTGGGAGCTGGAGGACTCTGACCCCTGCAGCTGCAGTACAGGTGGTTGTGAGCCGCCCCACATGCATGCTGGGCATTGATCTCAGGTCCTCTGCAAAACAAGTATAGACGACTCTCAACTGCTGAGCCATCTCCATGAGCTGATTACCTTTAATATGTTTTGTAAGCACACGAGAGCTAGCCATCTAGTTCTATTCTGCAGACAGCACTATTTTGGGAAGTGACATGTCTGCACTGTGGCAGACCCTACCATGTCTTCTTTTGCATAAAGGCTGGACAGGTTTTATCTTCAGATGTAGTTTTACCACACTGGCAAGTAATGCCCAGTTGTCTGATCTGAATAAACACTCAGGGGCCAGGCCTTTAAGACAGGCTTCACCCATGGAGGGACCCTGGCAGCAAGTCACCCCTTTACCTGCAGGGATGTCACAAAGAGCGAACAGTCCAACTCGAACGTCTCCATTTACGGTCCACTTCTGTGTCTCACAGTTTGGATTACAACTGTGATTCATGAAACGAGAATAATTTCCCTTTGGTCCTGCGTCAATTATACGGTCCTTCAGAAAGAAAAAAAAAAAAAAAGTGGAGGGGGGTGCTTTGACATAAACTGGATACAAGCCCATTTAGAAACATCCAGTTAGGGAACACAAGACAGTATCATTTATCATCAGCTGGTGTGTGCCAACTGTCAGCTCTAAAAACTCTGCAGACACTCCTCTATTACCAATTGAGGACCTTAGGGTTTTGGATTTTTTTTTAAGTTTTTTTTTTCTTTCTCTCTAGAAACTGCATAGAAACTGCTGATGGTAGTCTAATAAATGAGGATCAGCAGGTCACGTGTTTAGGCATTCTTTTTTTTTTTTTTTTAACCATTAGATACTTTCTTATTTTACATTTCAAATGCTATCCCAAAAGTTCCCTATACCCTCCCGCCCCACCCTTCTCCCCTACCGGCCCACCCCCACTTCTTGGGCATTCTTGATCGTGCACGGAGCTATTTGGTTCAGACAGCCAACTGCTGAGGCGTTTCCTTCTCGGCTTTTCTCTAGCACTCTACACTAAAGACAGACTGCCGTGGGCTGGATGAGTTTACCCACGAGGACGGAGAAGGGCAATGAGACTCTCCCTGAGCAGGAGGTGACAGTCCTTCATCTCTACGCTCTTACAGGGGTTACCTACACAGGAAACACTAGACAATTAGGCCCGTCAGTATGGACTCTAACAATGAGGACATGCCAAGGCCTGAAAACACGGGATGCTGTCACGGAACTGAGCTCAGTAAGAGAAGGATTCAAGACGCAGACTCCAGCCTAACACCGGCAGCCGAGGTCACGTGCAAGCTGAACACTTTTCACATAAGGACATAACTACATATGGTTTATCTTCCTTTTTTCTTTTTTTTTGAGATAGTGTCTCACATTGTGGCCCTGGCTGGTACAGAACATGCTATGCAGACCAGGCTGTCCTTGATCTTAGTGAACTGCCTGCCTGCCTCAGTCTCAAAAGTGCTAGGATTAAAGGTGTGTGCCACCATGCCCACAATCTCTTTTACTGTTTTTTGATTTTTTTTTTGTCAAGTTTTTGCTTGAGATGAGGCTCAAACCCACAGCCTCACATACCTTCAGTACACGCTTCAGCACTAAGCCATGGCCTCAGCCTGGATGATATTCTGACTCTTTTAGAACCATCACAGAACACGGGGAATATGAGGACTAGTCTTGGTCCTTAGTGTGTAACAGTGTACTAAACAACTGAACTATGCCTAGGCCCGGGCTTCCTGTCCTCTGTAAGGACGACAATAAGAAATGACGTCATGGCTTGCATGAGACACGCAAATACAGATCAATCTTAACGGTTATGGACGGTCTTTGATGTTCTGCTCCCTTTTCTGTGTTTGTTTCTCTTTTATTTAGACAGGATCATAATTATGTAGCCCAGGCTGGCTCTAACTTAAACTTATGATCCTCCTGCCTTAACCTCCCATACGCTGAGAGTATAGGTACGTGCCACAGTGCCTGGTTCAAGTTTTATTTAAACTAGTTTACTTCCATTTTTCTTATGGCAACATTCATTATTTTCCTGTCATTTGTTTTACATGTATGGGTATGTTGCCTGCATGTACGTATGTGAATCACGTGGCATCCCGGTGCCTTTAGAAATAAGATGTCAGGTCCTCTGGGAATGAAGTTCCAGATTGTTGTGTGTCAGTATGTGGGAACTCAGAACCGAACCCTGGTTTTCTGTAAAAGCAAAAAATGTTCCTAAACCCTCTTGTAATTTTTTTTTTAGACTTTATTTATTTTATGTGAGTACACCATCACTGTACTCAGACACACCAGAAGAGGGTGTCAGATCCCACTGCTGTGGTTGTGAGCTACCAAGTGGGTTGCTGGGAATTGAACCTATGGAAGAGCAGTCAGTGCTTTTAACTACTGAGCCATCTCTCCAACCTGTCATTTTTTTTTTTAAGCTTAATAAATACAGAGAAAAATTTTGAGCTTTAGGCTAATGAAAAATTTCAAGTATTTTATAACTCAGAATCATAGTTGACTTCTCCAGCAGTGATAAAGAGCCCAGGCCTCGAGCTGCCTCAGATATGGTAGTTTTATTTCCTAGCATTTCCCTCTTGCTAGAGTCTCCTGACTATGGAGGGCTCCTTCTGTAATCCTGAGATAATTACAGCACCGACTACTGAAAATCATCATAGTTTACTTAGAAAAAAATGAAACGAACAGAAACCGAGGTCAACATAAAATTACAAACAAAACACAAAACGTCCCTTTTTCTTACCAAAAAATAAAAGCAATTTTACCTTGGTAACAGTTAACATATAAAAATTAGTTACACTGTTCTCGTGGGCTCGCTTGATTCGGAGTCTGCACTCTTCTTCATCAATTAATTCACCAACATACTCATTTACAAACTCCCCCTGCAAAGAAGGATGTAACACGGAACATCAGCTGCACTGTAATGCACATCCTAACACCACATGTATGAACCAAGAAAATTAACTAAAAGTGTTTGTGAGGGCTGGGAATGTAATGAAATAGCAGAATCCTGGCCTGGCTTGTGTAAGGCCATGGGAAGCCCATGGGCTCAGTCCCCAACAGCACATAAATGGGCCCTGGTGGCACATGCCTATAGCCCTAGCACGGGGAGGTGTAGACGGCAGCAGCATCAGTCCAGGTCCCCCTTGTCTCATCTCTTCTTGTCTCGTCTCGTCTCAGGTGGAGTTCAAGGCTAGTTTGGACCCATGAGATCTTGCCTTAATTACAACAAAAGCCCAGGACTGGGGGAAAGGGAGAGCTCAGTACATAACCTGAATGTGATGCTATAAACCAGGTGAGGGAATGATCAATGTCCTGACTTTCACCAGCCACATGTTGTGGACATGTGGATCTGCCTAGGCCTAGTTTTAACAATGGGATGATCTGAGCTCAGGTCTCTAGAAACTAAGTAAGAGGCCAAGCATGTTGGCATATGCCATGTTGTGAAATCCTAGAGACAGCGATGCTCACTGGCCAGCTTGGAGAAAGGTCCAGGCAGTGAGAAACCCTGTCAAACAGCAGGTCTGTTCTAGTTGGCCTGTTGTCAACTCGACAGGAGCTTGAGTTATCTGGGAAGAGGAGCCTCTAATGAGAAAATGCCTCTGTCAGATTGCCTGGGGAGTCCGGAGGTATTATTCTCTTGTTAGCTGTTAGCGACTGATGGGGGAGCACCAGATCACAGGTGGTCCTGGATGGTCTAAGGAAGCAGGCGAGCCAGGCATGGTGGCATACGCCTTTAATTCCAGCACTCAGGTGGGAGTTTCAAGACAGTCAGAGCTTTAAAACAAACAAAACAAGCAGACTGAGCCTTGGTTTCTGCTTCAGTTGAGACCTTGAGTTCTTGCCCTGAACTCCTTTCATAGTGGACTACAATTGTAAGCTAAGATAAATCTTTCCCTCCCCGGTTTGCTAACTAAGATGCATTGAAGTCATAAAAACACCTTAGAAACCACATCCGGATTGTTACCATAGAAACCACATCCGGATTGTTACCTGACGTTAACAGGCACAAGCACACATCTACGAAAAGAAAAGAGAACCTGAAAATCCCCCTTCAACCCTAAAAGTAAATAGTTATTATTTATTCGCAGGTATTTGGGTAGCAGGAATATCCCTGTGCAAGTATTTCCAAAGGCAGCAATGTGCTTGCTTTTTCTTGCTGACATTACTGCTATATTCCCAAGTGGCACCTGTGGCATGTCACTAGATCTTGGAATAAAGCAAACCCTGACTTTTGAAGCCATTATCATCACTACACTCAGAAATGTCTACTAGTTTGTAGCTGAGGGAGGCATCTAGGGATAGAAATGGAAAAGCTGTGCTGGTGAGATGGCTCAGCGGATTAGAGCACCCGACTGCTCTTCCAAAGGTGATGAGTTCAAATCCCAGCAACCACATGGTGGCTTACAACCACCCGTACAAGATCTGACGCCCTCCTCTGGTGCGTCTGAAGTCAGCTACAGCATACTTATAAAGAATAATAAAAAATGAATCCTTGGACCGGAGAGACCAACTGGAGCAAGCCAGGCTGTCCGGAGCGAGCGGAGCCGAACGGGGACGGCCGGAGCAAGCGGGGACGCCGCCGGAGCTAGCAGGGCCGGAGCGAGTGGGGCCGAACAGGGACGGCCGGAACGAGCGGGGCCAAACCGGAGCAAGCAGAGCCGATCGGAGCGAGCGGGGCTGGCTGGAACAAGCGGGGGCAATACAGGGGCGGCCGGGAGCAAGTGGGGCTGGTCGGAGCGAGCGGGGTCGAGCAGAGCGAGCGGGGTCGAGCAGAGCGAGCGGGGTTGACCGGAACAAGGGGGAAAAAAAAAAAAAAGAAATGGAAAAGCTTTGGATCTGAAACATATAGGGTATGCTTCTGCTCTCTAAACCTGTTATTTTGAAGTAATTATATTTACATCAAGCTAAAAAGAAAAGCAGTGTTTTTTTCTGTTCTCTCAGAGTTCTCCAATGGTAACGTCTCACAGAACTCTAACAGTACTAACACTAGGAAGCTGGTGTTGGCACTCATTCGCTCAGACACCAAGTCCTGTTACCACAAAACCATGTTCCAGACTGTGTGGATAGCACAGGATGTCTTCAATTTTTCTTTGATGGTCACACCCACCCTCCATCACTTTAGCATCTAACCCCTGCCAAACTAATCCATCAGTATAATTTTGCCATTCACAAGTATTTTAGAAACAGATTTATATAATATGTAATCTTTTGAGGCTGGTATTTTTAGATTTGGTTTTTTTTTTTAAATTATTTAAGTGTATGGATATCTTGCCTGCATGTATATCTGTGCACCGCTTGCATGCCTGGCACCCTCTGAGGCCAGAAGAGGGCATTGGGTCCCATGGTGGGAGTTGAACGTGGCTCTCTAGATGATCAGTCAGTGCCCTAACTGCTAAACCATCTCTGGCTCCAAAAGATGTGTTTTTATTGCAGGAGATCTGATGATCTCTTTCGACCTCTGCAGGTACCAAGCTGGAACATAACACAAACACATACATAGAGAAAACACTCACACATAAAATAATTAAGGATTTGTTTTTATTTTATGCACATGAGTGTTTTGCCTGAGTATGTGTGTGCGTGTGTGTTTGTGTGTGGACACGCACACACATGCAGTGCGCAGAGAGGCTGGAAGAGGGTATCAGATACCCAGGAACTGGATTTAGGTAGTTCTGTGTGGGTGCTGTGACTCAAACCTGGGTCCTCTATATGAGTCGCCTAATGACTAAACCATCTCTATAGCTATGGAGCAAGCTTAAAAAATAAAATGGGAAAAAAAAAAAAAGCTAATTGTCAGATGACACAAGTTGTGTGTTTCAGTTGTGTGATGGCTCAGTAGGACTCCTCAGTGTAGATGTACCACCTTTTGTTTAATTATTTACCCACTTGAGAACACTGGAGTCTCTCTAGACTTTTGCTATTGTAAATACAGTTGCTGTACACATTTGGGAAGAGTTTTCATGTGATTACAGTTTTTCATTTTTCTGGTTTAAATAGCCAGTAGTTAAGATTTGTTGTGTAGCACAGTAAGTGTGTGTATTTACACAATCTGGCACACTACTGCTGACAGAGGCTGCACCATTTACACTCCCACAACCAATGCAGAAGAGGCCCAGGACTTCTGGATCCTGGAAAGAACTGGGAATTGCCATTGATGTTTCAAGTGATGACCTTGTGAGTAGTATCAGGCAGTCAGTCAGCTGCGTGGGCTTCCATCATCACTGACCTCATCATCTCGAAAGCCATGCTCGCTCAGTCTAGGGCAGCTGTGTTAGCTGCAAGACTCACCGGTGTTTCAAACTCATCAGAGGAAATAAAGACCGTGAGAAACAAGTATGCGTGTGCTTACTATTTTAACAGACTTTCACTCTACAAATTCTCCTCACTTAGCCGGGCGTGGTGGCGCACGCCTTTAATCCCAGCACTTGAGAGGCAGAGGCAGGCAGATTTCTGAGTTCGAGGCCAGACTGGTCTACAGAGTGAGTTCCAGGACAGTCAGAGCTACACAGAGAAACCCTGTCTCAAAAAACCAAAAATAAAATAAAATAAAATAAAAAAATAAAAATAATAAAAAAAATTCTCCTCACTTCTCATTACAGGACAGCTGTGAGTAAATATCAGTAATGTCTCTGTCACTCTCCTGGCCTGCAGACCTACTGGCCTTGTGCGTGTCACTTTCCTGGCCTGCTGGGACAGGCTCCATCTAGCATTTTTTTCCTTTCTCATATCCCTTCATTCTCCAGGCAAACTTGTTCTCTAAAACTCCAAGTGCCAGGTCCTCAAAGTTGCCCCAGATCCTGTTTCTGATTCCTACCATATTCATCCTGTGATCCCCTCCTCTGAGGATGTGACCATGATGGCATGCCCGGGCTAACACGACCTCAATGACTAAGATCTCAATGTCTGGCATGCTAAGTGGAGTCTCTAATGCCTATGCTGGGAATGTCAGGTAGCAAGGAGCTGGGGAAGCTACTCAAAGTTGAGTCATTACTGGCCAAGAGCAGAGAGGAAAAAAAATCTCAAACACAAGCCTCAGACCACAGCAACGAAGAATGGAACTCTCTAGCAGGTAAACCAGGAAGTGGGCCCTTCCCTGTGTGACCTAAGGATGAAGTCTGGGTGACTCCTGGCAATCCTAAATGAGGGTCAAGCTGAGCACAGCCTGATCCACGGCCCATCAGCTGTGACAGTGAAACTTGTTAACTCCTGTGTGTGCTTGCTGTCCCTGTCCCATGTGCACTTCTAGTGCCCATGGAGGCCAGAAGAAGGTGTAGATCCCCTGGGATTGAAGTGACAGATGGTTGTGAGCCACCACATGATGCTGGGTGGTGCAAATTGAACCTGGGTCCTGTGTGTAAAAGCAGCCAGTGCTCTTACCACTGAGCCGCCTCTCCAGCCCCTTGAGTTGCTAACTTGTTCTGTTTTTGAGATAGGGTCTTACTTTTAAGGCTAGGCCATATTTCCCAAGTTTATATAGCCCGGGCCAGCATCAAGTTCTTGGTGATCCTCTTGCTTCAGCCCCTCAAGTGACAGAAACAAGTGTGAGCAGCACATCCAGTTTGAGGGTCCTAGCTTTGTGGTAATACTTCTATACCGTAATAAAGAACTGGTGTGTCAGGTCAGTGAGCCACCCTACTAAAGCCATCCAGTAGTTCTTGCCTGAAGGACGGCTTTAGGCTGGCTCTTGGCTACCTACCTTAGCTCATGTCCTGTTACCAGTCTTTATCACTAGTGTGCAGGCTGTTTGCTTCCGTCTCTTGGGTCCTCTGTGAGAGCAGGAAGCACGCTTCACCACCACATCTCCCCGGCCTCCCCACTGCTTAGATGGATTTCTTATTTTCTGTATGAGTGCTTTGCCTGCATGTGTGTATATATGTGCACTACATGTGCCTGGTGGTACCAGGTCAGAAGAGGGCATAAGATGCCCTAGGATTGTGGTTATGGAAGCTTGAGAGCCAAATTCAGGGGCAGCAAATGCTTTTAACTACTGATGTCTCCAGTCCCAGGTTTCTCTCTCTTTCTGTCTGTCTGCCCCCCCCCCCCCGGCCAGTCTCTCTCTTTCCTTGAGACAGGGTCTCACTATCTGGCCTTGGCTATCCTAGAACTCACTCAGGCTGGCCTTGAACTCACAGAGATCTGCCTGTCTCTGCCTCCTGAGTGCTAGGATTAAATACACACATCACCCTCCCCACAGTTGGTTTCTTGACAAGAGCCACAGGAGATCCTCGGGTACTCTAAAAGCTGAGATCCACTATTTGAATAGTAGGATTTACTAGAAATTTTAATTTTCTAAGCTCTTTGGCTTTAAAATACTTCTCCAACTGATAGTTCTTTCTTGTGCTAGGAGGGTCTTATGAAAAAGAAAAACTGTCTCAAGGTGTGACAATAAAAATAAGTTATAGAGTTATATTATTTCAACTGCTTCTACCACTCCTGCACATATAATCTGAGGCCTCTAACAAGCTTTGGCTACACACGATGGACTACTGTTACAGTCCACCTTAGTGATTTGGTCACACTTATGGCTATGACTTGAGGTTGCAGCAAAGTTCTGGGTTTGCTAATTTCTCCCTGGTGAGTAATCAACTTTATTATGTTGCTTCTCTGACATGTTTATCCACCATGAAAAGCAACAAGAATATATGTTTGAATCTTAATAATTTAAGAAACTTAATAATTAAAAAAAAAAAAAAAAAGAAACCAAAGAGCACAATGCCCCTTCCGTGCAAGGCTCATCAAATGACAGTGCCAGGCCGTGTACTGTTATCCTTTCCCACTCTCTTTTCGCTCAGCAAGTGCAAACCCTGTGAGAAGTGAAAAGTAGCTATGCGTCTTAAAGCCCTGCCAGGACTGAAGCGTCCTAAGAGACAAGGGCAGCTATGTGGCCACCACATTACCTTTTTAATGCTTCTTTTGGTTCTGAGGCCCCATCCTCTCCGCTCGGTTTTGATGATCTCTGCATCGGGGTACAGCCTCTTTGTAAAGCACTGGTTCTGACAGCGGTTCCCAGCAGGACACACCTGCGGGTGACACTCATACTGTGACATCCTGTTCAGACACTGCGACTCCAGGCCACATGGGTTCTCATCACCAGGCTTGCAGTTACAGCGGGGGATCTCCGACAGGTCAGCCACCTGGATCTGCACTTTCCCAATGACTTTGTTGGCCTGGGAGACGACAGAGCAAGAGAGGGGCGGGAGGAGATGAGGATCTATGAGCAACGTGAACTAAACATCAGAGCACTGAGACATGATACGAAAAGCTCTTTATCGTGATTTCTCCAGAATAGATGAGGAACAATAACTATTTACTAGACAAAAAGGTTGAAGCTTGATGTCAAGTCTCATTTTTTTTCCCCACTTGCCACAAGCTGATGAAATTTAATACTTGAAATCAAGAGACAATAAGCTATTTAGGAAGTCTGGAAAAGGGAGGCTAAAGATCTATAGCCTCGTCTGATTGCAGGATACTCTGGCAGAAACAGGACAGAATTCCACTTAAGCCATGGTTCCTAGGTGATGTGGTTTACTTAACAAGGAGAGGGTGACCATCAGAGCCTCCCTGTAAGTCAAGGGGCTTTAAGCAGCATGGAGACGCCCTCACCTTGATGTGCTTGTAGGGAGGGGGTTTTCTGGAGGTCCTCTCCATCTCCAAAGCCTCCTTGCTTTCTCGCTGGGCTTTCAACTCCTGGAAACGTTTTGCAGCTTCTTCCAGTGCTGACAAGAAGAGCAGGCAAGCCATTATCAAAAGGCAAGCATACCCTGTTAGCTAGCGTGGGCAGTTAGATTCTACCATCCTAGACAAGCACACCCTGTTAGCTAGCGTGGGCAGTTAGATTCTACCATCTTAGACATGCTCTGCCTCTGGCCTGAGGTTTACTTTCTAAAATTATGTTTTGGAAATCACCATTCACCTCTACTGTAGAGGAAATAATAAATTAGCACCCAACACTATGCTTTGTCCATGCGTCAGAGCACAGGGCTGACATCATTGACAGAGACCTCTAGGAGACCCTGTGAAGAGCGCCTGTGTACCCTGTCCATCCTAGATTTAAATTGATTTTACCCTTACTCAGAAAGGTAGACTTCTGGGGACTGGAGAGACAGCTCAGCAGTTAAGAGCACTGACTGGTCTTCTGAAGGTCCAGAGTTCAATTCCTAGCAACCACATGGTGGCTCACAACCACCAGTAATGACATCTGACGCCCTCTTCTGGAGTGTCTGAAGACAGCTACAGTGTACTCACTTATAATAAATAATTCTTAATAAATAAAAATTAAAAGAAAAAGGAAAAGGAAAAGATAGGTAGACTTCTGTCATGTTGCAAAGGTCCAAGGTCTTCCTGGGAAGTCTTTCACTTGATTAAAAGACACTTCAAACATAGCCTAGTACTCCAGGCTTTATGCATCTCAAACCTGGTCCCGATGTCACAGGAAGTTTATGGATGTAAAGTCCCAGTGCCTGGTGAACATTCTTGAGTGGCAGAAGCTTCGAGTGCAAATAAGAAATACACACCTGAGCGTGAGCTCTGAGTCTCTGTGAGCATGGACCAACTTACCTTGTTTGAAGGTCTTGTTAATGCTAGTCTGTCCCTCTGCAAAGTGTTTGTCTCCTTCAACGTAAGGGAACACTCTGCCTTGGTGGACCCAGTAGTAGTCGTGAGAACCAAAGAAGAACACGGGGAAGTCCCCCAAGTCATGCTTAAGGCCCTGAATGTTCAGTGGCACAGACCTGGGACTGCAAATCTCTGCAGGCCACCATCTGAGAACAAAATGGAGAAGGTGAAAACCTCACACTGGTCCTCACAGACTGGGAGGAGAGAAGGGTTCACATTCTGAAACACACAGTAAGTAATCTGCTCACTTAGCATGGTGCTACAAGTCTTTAATCCCAGGGAGAGGCAGGCAAACCTCTGTGGATTCAAGGCCAGCCAGGTCACCGTAGCGAGTTTCTGGGACAGCAAGAGCTACTCAGTGAGACCCTGTCTCACCCTCACTTCCCCCAACCCCACCCCCCATCAAAACACCACGACCACAACCAAAAACTATTGCTGGATTAACATAATAGAGAACACAGGCTAAACAGTGGGCCCAGCAACTCCATACGGTCTCTTTCCTTAAAAGACTAGCATTTAAAATTTATAAAATATATATCACAAACATATCAGTTATAACGTCTATTGTGAGAAAGACAATGGGCCCATTTCCCAGCTCTGGAACTGGGGTGTTAACTAATATGATCCCAGCCCATTTTAACTGTAGGAAATGCACACTTTCCCAAACTTGATGTACTTACTATCTTCCCAGGTGGAGGAGACTATCTTTTGAGAATGAAGGATTGTTTCTATCGGTCAGAGGGATTCTTTTGAGAATGAACCACTGCCATAGCAAAGTGTCAGTACTACATTCGAGCCAGCACTTCTCGACTCATCAAGCAGGGGAGGTGTATATCGCCCTGCTATACCAGGCTCCGTGTCAGCATTCCAGACTCAGTTCATCTTGATGAACACAGGGTGCGAGTAGAAAAAACATCTCCCCTATGCTCTCGGCATGGAGACTATTTACATTAGATGGATTCCCCAAATGTTAAGAACACATTGTACAGCAGGGCGGGGGGTGGGGGTGGGGAGCCTAACCTAGAGAGAGAGTCTGTCCCTATAAAACCAAACTGGAAAAAAGAAGACTGTATATATAAATCTACACTTAAAGTACACACACACACACCCACACACACCATTTTTAAAATTTATTTGTATGTATTTGAGTGTTTGGTTTACATGTATGTACCCTTTGTGTGTGCTAGGTGTGGACCAGGACCTGAAGTTACAGACAGCTGTGAGTGCCACTGCAAAAGCAGTCAGTGCTCTTACTGCCAAGCCACTTCTCAGCTCCCATTTTAAAAAAAGAAAAAGAAAAAACAAAACAAAACAAAACAAAATTCCTACAACAAGCAAGCAAGGAGCAGTGCCAACAATGGTGGTCTCACCCACCTGAGAGGCTGGCGTAGGAGGATCACCTTAGCCAAGAGGTTAGTTAGCCCGGGAGGATTCTGTCCTATCCTCCAAAAGGGAAATAACATGTAAAAAACATGAATACATACTGCTTATGTTTAATATATTCTTTAAACTCAACTCTTCATGCAAACAATTTACAATATGGTTGCAATATCTAGAAATATGTTTTCTTCAGAATTCCAATAGAATTCCTGATACAGTGGTGCACACTTTTAATCTCAGCACTCAGGAGGCATAGGGAGGTGGATCTTTTTAGATCAGCCTTTTCTGGACACCAAGTCTGAGGTCAGCCAGAGTTATATAGTGAGACCCCATCTTTAAAAAAAAGCTAAGGTGGATGTGGTGGTACATGCCTTTAATATCAGCACTCTGTAGGTAGTCTGGTAGACATCTGGTCTACATATGGTCCAGGCCAGAGAGAGCTATGCAGTGATATCCTGCCTCAAAATATCAATCCTAACACATATCAAGGCTATTAATTATCTTAAAGGAGGGTCCTGGGGAGATGGCCTGGCAGCTATGAGCACAGGCTGCTCTTCCAGAGAACACAAGTTAGATTCCCAGCACCCACGTGGATGCTCACAACCATCTGTAACTCTTAATTCCAGGGAACCTAACTCCCTCTTCTGGCTTCCCTGGGTACATAGCATGCAGACATACACAGGAGGCAAAATACCAGTATACTTAAAATAATAAAAATATTAAAGTCTTAAAATGCTGGGTTTCAGACCTAGGACAAGAGGCTAAGGTGTATATTTTACATATCAAGATGGACCTGGCCTCCAGGTTCTCCCAGCATCCCTTAGTCCCTACCTGTTACAGGGTGTATGCCCTCTGCCCTGAACTTCCCCTCCCCAAGAGGTTCTTTCTTATATAATCCAGACTATTTGGTCTCTCCTTCCCTCTCTCCTCTCTCCCCTCTCCCGCTCTCTCTCTATTCTCTCTCCCTGCTTGCGTGCTCTCTTTCTCTCTCCCCTCCCCATGACCACTTACCTGGCCCAAGAGCAGCTTCCCAATAAGCCTGCTATGTACTCTACCCTGGCTTGAATTGGCTCATTTCATTGGCAGAGAAATAACTCATCACAAAGGAGTATGTTTTTAAATAATATTAATCTCTCTCTTTTTAAGTTTTATGTTTTTATTTTTTAGGTATACATATGCACATGTGTGAGGCCAAGAGAGAAGGTCTGACTGCCTGGGCTGTAAGCCTCCTGACATGGATGATGGGAACTGAACACGGATCTGAAGAGCTGCAAGTGCTCTTAGCATTTCTGCAGCTCCTGTTCTCATGCCTTTAAGAACTGAGGCTTGGGCTGGTGTGGTGGCTCAACAGGTAAAGCTGCTGCTGTCAAGGCTGACGTCCTGAGTTTCTTTTGGGTAGGAGAGACCCAGCTCCAGAAAGCTCTTCTCTGACCTCTAAAATTATACTGTGGCACTTGTATGCCCCGGCATAATAAGTACATAGATTTATGGCTCTTATTGGAATAATCTCACTCTTTAGTTTATATGAAGAAAACAAAGCACTCTTTGCACATAGCTTAGGGCTACTTGAACACAGTAGGCCTGGTTTAGAACCAAACTGACCTAGCAGGGTATGGTGGCACACGTCCTTTACCCCAGCACTCTGGAGGCAGAGCCAGGTGGACCTCAGTTAGTCTGATGCCAGCCTGGTCTACAAAGCAAGTTTCAGGGTCGTTATACAGAGAAACTCTGTCTCGAAAACACACAAACAAACAAAAACAAACAAATTTGAATGGATCTATTTTGATAAAGGTATAAACTCTTGATCTCATTAGAAATTAGAAATCAAGGCATGGGGGCTGGTGAGATGGCTCAGCGGGTAAGAGCACCCGACTGCTCTTCCAAAGGTGATAAGTTCAAATCCCAGCATCCACATGGTGGCTCACAACCATCCGTAACGAGATCTGGCACCCTCTTCTGGAGTGTCTGAAGACAGCTACAGTGTACTCACATATAATAAATAAAATAAATCTTTAAAAAAAAAAAAAAAAAGAAATCAAGGCATGGAGAGATTGTTCAGTGGCTAAAGCACTTACTGCTCTTCCAGAAGACCTGTGTTCAATTTCTAGCCCGCATATGGCAGCTCAAAGCTGTCTGTAACTCAGTCTCAGGGGATCTGACACCTGACTTCCCTAGGCAAGCATACACATGAGATACAGGTATACAGGCTGGTAAAAACACTCACATACACTAAATAAATAAATAAATAAATAAATAAATAAATATTTATAAAAAGAAGTTTAAAACCAATATAAAACTAAGATACAAAAAAACCCCCCAAATCTCCATTCTTTATGTAAATCCTTTCATTGCAAAATTTAGTAGTGCATAATTCGTCAGTAAAAAATAATTTTCAGAACCTAAGCAATATAAAAAAAACCCACTCTTGAAGAAAAGGCAAACAAGCAAAAACAAAAATCCAAGAGCAAAATAACCTTTGCCATCCCCTAAAAATCCAGACCAACCGCCCTTGTCTTTGAGCCCTTTTGTTCAGGGAGCCGAGCCTGCAAGCCTGTCTCTCGGCCTGTGTGCTAACTGCACTCTGTGCAGATCGTGACCCCCGGCTGCAACAGTAGTACTTCCTTATTTGTGCTTGGAAAACTTGCCTGTAATTTCCCAATTTGACCCAAACAATCTGTTTGTAATGCAGTTTCTTGCCAGCTTTACAGTCATTGCAATTCCAACAGCCTTCCGGCATGTCTATGCTCAGGCATTCTGGGTGGAAGGAAGCAGGGCACGATTCACAGCAGAGCAATCTTCCACCTTAAAACAGACAGACAGCCTTAGTAACCAAGAAACGGAAGGAAGGAAAAAGTTTAAGTACACTAGACTTTATTCAAATGGGAAACAAAGAGACTGAATTATGTCTCCAGTGATGGATTAAAATAGGAAACGAATGAAATAGCTAGTTTTTAAGACTTCAGCAGCTAGAAACAAAGTTTTTGAGTAGGAAAAAAACAAAAACCAAAAAACCCTGTGCCCCTTTAGAATATAAGCAACAGGGGATCTGGTGTTGGCTAGCTAAAATATCACAAGAGATACAGAACCTCGTTAGCCCATGTAGATTTGAAAATACACTTTCAAACAAATAGCTTTCTTTTGCTCTTTACAGCTAGGAAAGAAAGTAATAATCATTTTTATTTTAATCTACTACTACAATAAACTAAATGTCTTTATAATAGCATCAGCCAAGAATGAAAATAATGAAGGTGATCAGTACTTATTTTCTCCTCTAATACAAAGGTGGAACACAGATGCTCAGCTCCCGTGTCACTCCTTCCCAGTACACAGGCGGTCAAGCAGGCTATACAGCAGTGGTCTGTAACTGTTCCCTTTCTCCTAGTTATGACCTATGTTTTCAAAATCATACCAACCAAAAATAAACTTGCATTTCAAGATGAAGAATTTTTCTCCACCTTTTTTTTGGAGATGGAATTTCACTATGTAGCTCACACCTCCCATCGGGATCCTCCTGCCTGTCTCCAAGTGCAGGGACTGCAGGCAGGCCCCACCACGCTCAGCTCTCCTTTTTGTATTGATCAAAGAAACACATAACTACTGGAGACTATGATCCAAAAGCAAAGCAAGTATTAGCAGTTGAACAGTCAAAATCATAGCCAAATATAAACTCATAGAGCTCTATATTGTATGAATGTGTAATTCTTTTAATTTCCAAAAATGCTTAGAATTTTTTCTTTGTTTTTTTTCTTTGTTTTTTTTTTTTGACTCAATTTTGAGAACCACTGCTTTATAGCACAAACCCCATAATTGTCAGTGCAGAATGAAGTACTATGGGCAAGCTGGTCCTTTGGAGTTTCTAGTAAGCCCTCTCTTTGAAACCAAAACAGGTGCAACAAACAGTAACACTTTGAATGCAAACAAATAAAAATGAGGGTGTAAGGAGTAGGTATCTGTCGTACAAGTAACAGAAAGGTCACCACTGACAACAAAGGACACTTCCACTGACTAGTCCGTTCTACGTCCAACAAGAGATTTAGAGTCTCACAGGCAAAAGATTCAGAGCCTTCTATATAACTTGACCAAATCGCATGCTCTAACCTTTTAAAGATTTCCAGAAATCTTGTCTTCTTGCACCTTCAAACCTCAACTGTTACATGAAAAGGGACACCCGCGATGGACCAGAGAACTGTATTTCCTCTGCCAGCCTAAACATTAGCAGTTCCCCTTTGACTACAGGCATTAGTGGGATTAACTGGTTCAAGTTTCCAGCTGCTTGGATGTTTTAAGGGTTTTGTTTTTCAAGACAGTGCTTCTTTGTGTAGCCCTGGCTATCCTGGAACTAGCCCTGTAGGCCAGGCTAGCCTCCAACTCACAGAGATCCTCTTGCCTCTGCCTTTGTAGTGCTGGGATTAAAGGTGTACAACGGCCACTGCCAGGCTCTGTACAGGTGTTTAAGTCCACCAGAACCCACTGATCAAGAGGCAGGCCTGTCTTGCAGACAGTCTTAGAGGATATGTTATTATTAGCACCACTGTGGAAGTTGGGCTGGTCATGTTTAGTGTTAATGTAAATGGTTCTAAATGTTCAGTCTTATTTCAGAGGAAATACAGAGCCAGAATCAGTGAAATCTGTCATGATAGAAATGTTCAAAATATACAAACATAAAGAAGAAAATGAAACCTGAATGGTCTACATTGTGCTATGCAAAAACAAAACAAAACAAACCAACAAACCAGAAAAAAAATCAAACTGTTTTCCAGATACGAGAGAGGAAATATATCATTCAAGCTAAGTAGAGGGTTCAAAATAATTTCAGTTGATGTCAGTGTTAATACTGAATGCTGGAAACAAAACAACAGCTGAGTTAACCTAATTTTATAAATGTACTGACAGACTAACTCTATCTTGTTGAGGAGTAATCAGGCCCCTGCGCTCCTTATGGAAGCCCAGGACATCACTAATCAGGCACTGGAGGCTGACCTCAGCAGAAAGCACACAACCCAACCTCAGGCCAGTCTCTCAGGACTCCGGGTGGCTCTAATCACCTTCCCAGATAGCGCTTCTTCCAGGTATTAGTGCTACTTGGGCCAACAAGAGCAAGGACAGAGCGAAGAGGCAGCACAGATAACAACTACTAATAAAACCTATGTTCTGATATGCAGACATGGTACATTAGGAATGAATGGTGATTTTTTTTTCTTTATCAATTCTGAACTTGTACTATAATAAGAATATATTAAGCAAAAGGTCTATTCATACCTTCTAAAAGCTCACTGACGCTTCCTCTGAGATAATAATCCCCCAAATCAAACATGAAGCCACCTTCCCCTTACTGCAAGCAGGCTACGGCAAGTTAAGCATGGCTAAGAGTTTTCTTTCAGGAATGACACTGCTTGAGAGAATGTGAACATAAATTTAGCTCGTTTCTTTATGAGTAAACTATTCATCAGTCCTCTGGCTGGACTACCTTTCACCCTCCAGTATTTGGGGTAGCCCTGAACCCCAGCTTCCCTCCTATGGGAAGGGCATTTGTATTCATTGCATCTTAACTAAATATTTAAGAAATAAAATCATAGACTATGTTCTAGAAACAATCTTTTCAACTATCTGCTTATCTTTCTTTTTTGAGTCGCCTTTCTGCTTGGTTAGCTTACTAGGGGAAGAAACCGTATCATGGCTATTCTAGGTTAACATCAATGACAGTTCTACCTCAAACAACTGAGGAAGTCTTTTATGGTATATAAAATTCTAGTCTTTGTATTTAAAAAACCTACATCTTTGAATGTTGAGAATTGATTCAGGGAGAAAAATAAAAATCTATGACGATAGAATTATTTTAAGCTCTTTTAGTAATTTTGTAGCCATATGAAGACAGAGTCATAACCACAAAGGCAGGACCTACCAAAAGCAACAGGCCGTGCGTGGCAGGCACACCCCCTACCCCCCTTCACTTAAAAAGAGAAATGGAAAATGCAGAGATTAAACATGAGATAAACTATTTAGTCACGATTACCTTTCTCACATCTCTTTTTGGAAGCTGACGAAGAAGGAATCATAGGTAATTTCATCAACTCAGCACGGTTTGATTCACTCAGTAGGTAGTGGGATTTATAGGCATAGGAACTGAACATGGGGTCTGAATGGTCCTGAACTATCAGCCCTATATGAAACAAACAGAAAGAGATGAGCTGCCATGAAACTACCCATGATTCCATGAGGGGAGAATTCAGCACCTCTATGTGACCACGCCTTACAGTTGGCAATGGGAGTGTGTGACAATGAGACAGCCCTACTTCCCTGACTTCCCCTAGGGAGTGCAAACCATTTTAGATTTCTTTATGCTGTCACAGGAAGTGCTTACCACCTTAAACGTTCTAGAAAGCTCCTGTGACCTGCCTACATATCCATCTGTCCTATTTGGAAGGAAACACAAGATCCACTGTAGCACTGGCCCCACAATGCAGCTGGATGCCACTGTCTGCCCAGGGCACTGCTGGCTTACTGTTAGTTACTCCGTTGGTTATTAGTCTATAAGTGACAGCAGTGTCACACAGGGACCTCTCTGAGAAGGAAGAGTTGTGGTTTGGGAGGATCACTGCTGACTTTTCCTTTGGGTGCGATCTTCATTTGATACTGCTCTCCACTGAGATGGGGTCAAGAAATGTCTGAACTAGACCAGGCATGGTGACACACGCCTTTAGTCCCAGTTCTTGGGAGGCAGAGGCAGGTAAAGCCAAGCAAGTCCAGGATATCCAGGACTCTGTTACACAGAGAAACCCTGTCTTGAAAAACAAACAGGAAGGAAGGAAGGAAGGAAGGAAGGAAGGAAGGAAGGAAGGAAGGAAGGAAAGATGGAAAGAAGGAAGGGTGGAAGGACAGATAGACAGACAGTAGGTCTGAACAAGGTGACAGGATGGAACTCAACACTGCCACTCATACAGGAATCTTGTAAGAAATGTTATGTAACGTCAAAACATTTTATTCTTTTAATAAAAATAGATGGTATTTAAAAAATGAATGAATGAAAAGAAATTTTTAAAATGAGAAAAGTCTGGTGCAGAAACTGTCTGAGTGGCCAACCAATGACTGGTCCAACTTGAGATCCATGCCAAGAGAGGGAGGCCATGATGGACACTGCCCAGAGGACCAGGAACTAGAGGCAGGGCAGCCTGGAGACCTAGAACAGGAAAAAAAAAGTCCTAGCATAACTCTCATCAGAGGCTTCATCCAATGACTGATGGGAGCAGATGCAGAGACCCAGAGCCAGACGTTAGGTGCAGCTCAGGGAACCCCATGGAAGATGGGGAAGACAGAGTGTAGGAGCCAGAGAGGTCAAGGACAACACGAGAAAATTATCCACAGAATCAACTACCAGGGCTCCCAGACACTCCCAGACACTCAACTGACAATCACAGAGCATGCATGCACGCACACACACGCACATGCATGCATGCAGGTAGGCATGTATGTTCCAGTTGTGCAGCTTGGTCTTCTTGTAGGACTCCTAACAGTAGGTACAGGGGCTGTCTCGGAGCCTTTGCCTACTTTTGGGACCCTTGTCCTCCTACTGGGTTGCTTCGTGCAGCCTTAATATGAGGGGAGGTACCCAGTCTTCCTGCAACTTGATATGCCATGTGTGGTTGATATCCCTGAGAGGCCTACAATCTTCTGAAGGGAAAAGGAGGAATGGATATGGAGGAGAGAGATAGTGGGAGGAGGGCCTGGAAGGTGAAGAGGGAGGGGAAACTGTGGTTGAAATGTAATTTATGAGAGATTAAAATAAAAAGGCTTTGAGTAGCTTACTAGCTATTTAAACCATCTGTAAAGTTATCTTATCTATCTGTAAATAAAATATATTTAAAAACTCTACTATACAGTTATTATAAATTCTACCACATGATTACAAAAAGAAAAAATGAAGACGGTCAAGTAGAATCTCTCCACTCACTAGTTTGTGATGTTAGGAAAATAACTCAACCTAGGTCTTAGTGTTCTTACTCACATAAACCAGGAAATATTTCTCCTACAGCAACTGTGGCAATTATTTCAAATTGTCTATTAGAGTGTGCTATATGCATATGCAAAAGAAACTGCTATTACTAGTATTAAAATAAAAAAAGAGAACTCTAACCTGCCAGCTCCATTACAAAGTAAGGCTTAGGATGTTAAGTTCTTTCTTTTATATAGTACTGAGGAAGCATGAAGGTTTAAGTAATATAAACTGCACTGAAAGACATCTCACTATTTTCTATGGTGTTTCAGGTTGGCTGGGGATGTAGGTAAAATCTCTAAAGATATTTCTAGACCTTTCAGTCCTTAAGAATTAGCTTTATGACTTTATTTTTTAGTTAATTAACCACATGTGTTATAGAGGCCAGGAGACAATGAGTAGGCGCAGATTCTCTCCTTCTACCGAGTGCATCCCTGCATCCCTGACATCAATGTCAGACTGCCAAGCTCAGCAGCAAGCCTTTACCCACAGAGCCATCTCAATGGCCCAGGATTAATGAGTTTAAATATCCAATAACTAGGAACTAAGAAAAAAAATCCTTTATGGGATTAGAAACATTCTTAATAAGGTTAGAAAGAGAAAATAAGCAATATTTTCTAATTCTAAAACATATATATATTCGAGACAGGGTTTCTCTGTCTAGCCCTGGCTGTCCTGGAACTCACTTTGTAGACCAGGCTGGCCTCGAACTCAGAAATCCGCCTGCCTCTGCCTCCCGAGTGCTGGGATTAAAGGAGTGTGCCACCACACCCGGCTTTAAAACATATTTTATTAAAGTGTTTTTTTGTCATACAGATTTACTATAGTCAGTCTATTTAAAAATAGGTGTCCTTAATATTTAAAAAAAAATTACATGTTTATAGTTTTTTTCTTTTTGGCTTGTTTGAAATAGGAGCTCATGTAGTACTGGCTGTCCCATAACTCACTCACTATGTAGACCAGGCTGGCTTAGAAATCACAGAGATCGGCCAGCCTCTGCTTTCTAAATGCTGGGATTAAAGCTGTTTGCCACCACACCTGGCTTCCATGCTTGTACTTTAAAAGACTCTAATTTAAATCTTTTCAAATCTCAAACATCTGGTATATTTAGACTGAAGTTTTGCAAAATGTTGTGAGAGAAAATGAAGTTCTCTTCTAATACAAAGTTAATTTGCTATACAGTTAAAATATGCGGGAGTTCATTGCATGGTATTTAGATAAAATACAGACAGATAAATCATAGATTCTAATTCTGAATGGAGAGGCTCTGTCCCATGCATATTATTCTCAAGCTTCTAGTTAATGAGCATCCATTTAATCTCACAAAATGGCAAACGTCCCTGTAACTGTACATTTTATACCTGTCCTAAATTGAAAACAGTTTTAAAGAGCAACCAATTTAAAAGAAGGAAAAAAACAGCAAAATAGCTAACTAAGTGTAATGGTGTCTGCCTTTAAGCCCATACTTGGGAGCAGAGGTCAGCTGGTCTACAGAGTGAGTTCTACAGAATGAGATCCTGTCTTGGAAAACAAACAAAACAAAAATCAATCATTAAATGAAACACACCACAAAAATATTGGTTAAAATACTGACTAAACTGGACTGGACTTGGCTAACATACCAGTTAAAAGGGTCTGGAATAGGCAGAGCAGAACAAAGGAGCCAAGCAAACGGGGCTGCATGCTGTCACGGGCCTGTCTGACGGTCTCTAAGGAGCAAACGGGGCTGCATGCTGTCACGGGCCTGTCTGACGGTCTCTAATGAGCAAACGGGGCTGCATGCTGTCACGGGCCTGTCTGACGGTCTCTAAGGATATGTATTATGTTTACAAGTCAACAGTCTGGGGTTGGAGAGGTGGCTGATGTTAATAGCACTTGCTTTGTCACGGAGGACCCAGGCTTGATACCCAGCACCCACATGACAGTTCATAGCCACCTTTAATTCCAGTTCCAGGGGATCTGATGATCTCTTATAGCCTGGTGGCCACTGTGCACATGCACACACGCACACAAATTCAGGTACACACACCTGAATTCAGATCCTCTCTGATCACCACTCTATTCTGTAACAGAAAGTGGGGACACATTTTTAATTATCATTTGCCTAGCTGACTCCCCTTCTGAATCTTTTCTGTCACCATTAACACTGGAAGTGAATACTTTGAACTCCAGCAGGCTTCAAAGCAGGGTAGCTACTTTTGCTTCAGGGTAGGATAAGAATGGTAGAGCACTTCTCCAGCCTGAGTCCTGGGTTTAATCCCCAGACCACAAGCAAGCAAACAATCAAAACTAAAACATCAGTGTTCCTTACTTGCTGGCAGAGAGCACACATGCTTAGGAAACTGAGGAAGCTGGAAAGCCCCAGCATAAGGAATCCAGCTGGCTACAGAAGGGACCGCATACAAGCTGCTAACACACAGATGTTTTCTTACTAGTTAACTATAACAGCTGGCTACAGAAGGGACCACATACAAGCTGCTAACACACAGATGTTTTCTTACTAGTTAACTATAACAGCTGGCTACAGAAGGGACCACATACAAGCTGCTAACACACAGATGTTTTCTTACTTGCTAACTATAACAGCTGGCTACAGAAGGGACCACATACAAGCTGCTAACACACAGATGTTTTCTTACTAGTTAACTATAACAGCTGGCTACAGAAGGGACCGCATACAAGCTGCTAATGCAGAAGTGTTTACTTAATCATTAACTGGCTATCACTTCTAAGTTTTTGTTGTTGTTTTTAAACCTACTATATCTTTATAAGTTGGCATGGTAAATAAAATACCTACAGTCCCAGCTACTTGGGAAGCTGAGGCAGAAGGATCACTTCAGTTCAGAAGTTTAATACCAGCCTCTAGATAGATCTCATCTTAAACCAAAACACAGAGAGAAAATACATAAACACACATGCACACATGATACTTCCAACAAATTAACTGTGTCCTAAAGCAAAAACAAACGACAAAAAGTTTTGATCTTCAGGAAGGTCTAAATATAACATAACAGACTTGATATATCTAGTAGCTCTTTCAAATGTTACATACAGGGAAATGCAAAAAGTATAAAAAATGAAAACAAATGACATTATTAAGCAAAACAGACATTTATAATGATTGCTAATTATAAAAAAAGAATTTTATTAGAATGCAGCCAACATAAAGATGGACAGTGTGTATCATAGTTAATGAAGTTTTATTTTACATGTACCATGTGTTGATTTGGATGAGAATGACCCCCATAGACTCATGAGTTTGAATGTTTGGTCCCCAGATGGTGGAACAGTTTGGGAAAGATTAGAAGGTGTGGCTTTGGAGAAGGAGTATCACTGGGGAGAGGGGACTTTGAGGTTTAAAGAGCCCAAGCCACGGCCAGTTTGTGTTCTCTGTCTCATGGTGTCTGACTCAGCTGCAGGCTTTGAGTTAGGCTAGCACCATGGCTGCCTGCTACTATGGCCTGACATGAAGGGGAGCTTCTGACACTGCAGGGAAGGCCCCAACTAGGGGCTCTCTCCTAAGCTGCCTCGGTCATCTTCCTCCACCGAGTGGTATACAGCTGACAGGCTGGGTTACGCTGAGCTTAGAGAAGCGGAAAACTGGCCGAGGGAAGCAAGGCTGAACGCTGTACATGGGCTCGCTGGGCATCATCCTAGCAGGAGTCTGGAAATCAGCAGTGGGGAGAACAACACGGACTATGGGGGTTTCGGCTCTCGATGTGTCAGAGGGGAAGGCTATTAAGCATGGGACTTAGGGACTCTTGTGATATTTTGACAAAGAATGTGGTTGGTTTCTGCCCCTGCCTTAAGAATCTGCCTGAGGCTAAATTGTTTTGGATTTTGTCATGGGCAGAAATTCCAAAACAACCTAGTATTGACTGTGTGTTGTGGTTATTAGTGATTACTCCTGTGCAGATCTACAGTGAAAAAGAACAAGCAGGGAAGATAGGAAACACACAGTGTACAATTAGAGGAAAAGAAGAGCCTGAGGAAATTAATGTTGAAGCCAAGTCTTGTGCTCAGAGATGAGACGTTTAAAGAAAGGCCCCGCCTGATTCGAACTGGAACAAAGACAACAGTGACCTCAGGCAAGACCTCACTCAGCTAAGCTTCTAACTTAGAGGAAAATGTATAAGGAAATGTATATATATAAAGAGGAAATGTATAAGGAATCTTTGCTTCTAAAGGAAAAGAAGGCTTACTCAGCCTGAAGCGCATCAACAAACCAAAGTCTATGCAAATGTAGTTCAAGGAGGGGGCCAGGTCCCATGCCAAGGACTGTGGCAGAACTTGGTAACTCCCCTACCGGGAGGAATACACAAGTAAAGGGGTTGTAAAATCTTCCTTCCTGATTAAGGAAGATGCTGAGGCCAGGTGTGGGACAGGGGAGTACCTGCATGGAAGCCCAGAGAGGCCACTGTATGAAGCTGAGAAAATGAAGTCAGGATTGCACTGGAGATCCAGTGTGGAGATGCCAGAGCCCTGTGACAACTGTCAAAGAGAATTGCAAACAGTGTGGAAGCAGTCCAAGAGAGAAGAGTGCTGCAGACACCAAAGTTGGAAGGAGCGGGAAATCTCAGGAGGCCTCTGACATCAGACCTGGAGATGCAGGGCTTGGAGCTTGTCCCGCTGGGTTTCGGTCCTCCTTTGGTCCACTTCTTCTCCACGGTGCTCCTTCCCTCCTTTTGGAATGGCAGTGTGCATTCTGTGCCACTGTATGTTGGAGTATTTGATGATTTGCCTTTTGAGTTTATAGGGGTTCCAATTAAGAGAGCCCTGAGTCTCAGAAGAGTCTCTGGACTTTTATGAAGCCTTAAAACCGCAAGCCTATGGGGGCCAGGAAGTGGAATGTGGTAGTTTGAAAATGTAAATCATGCCTATAGGCTCATAGGTTTGAATGCTTTATTTTCTAGTTGATAGAATCATTTGTGAAGGATTAAGAGATGTGGCCTTGTTGGAGCCTGTGTTTCACTGTGGGGTGGGCCACTCTAGTTGGCTTGTTCTCTGCCTTTTGTGACTGCACCATGTGAGCTCTCAGCTTCTGCTCCAGCACCATACCTGCCAACTGCTGTGCTTCCCATAGACGGTCGTGGACTAATCCCCTGACACTGTAAGTCAGCTACCAATTAAGTGTTTTCTTTTATAAATCACTTCAGCAATGGTGTTTTGTCACAGCAATAAAAAAGCAAGACATGCTGGGCGTGGTGGCGCACGCCTTTAGTCCCAGCACTCGGGAGGCAGAGGCAGGTGGATTTCTGAGTCTACAAAGTGAGTTCCAGGACAGCCAGGGCTATACAGAGAAACCCTGTCTCGAAAAACCAAAAAAAAAAAAAAAAAGCAAGACATACCATGAACTTAAGTCTGTTAATACCATCTCTGGTCCTCCACAGGACATGATACCATTTTCAGTTTATCAATTTGACGAACGTGGCAAACCTTCCTTGGCCGCTCTTCTCAGGCCCTCAATAATCAATAATCAAAGCGTATAACTGAGAATAGGCTGCCGTTGCTTTGCACACGACACTCCCAAGCAGCTGACAACGGCAGTGCAGGAAGGTTCTGCTTTAAGTAAAGACTGAAGGGAATAATCTTCTTGTTTAGAGAAACAGAAAAACTAACCAAGAACTTAATTTTAATTCTAAGCTTGGGGTTTTTTCTTCCTTTTTGAGACAGGGTCTCTCTACATAGCCTTAGCTGGCCCTGGAACTTGCTATGTAGACCAGACTTGCCTAAATTCACGGAGATCCTCCTGCTTCTGTCTCTCCAGTGCTAGGATCAAAGGTATGTACCACCCTACCCAGCTTAAGGTATTTTTAAAATGCAGATATTAGTTTAGCTTGTGGAAGAATTAATATTCTCACAATGGGAATATCTGCCTGAAGCATTCTCTCCTAGTACTATATATATAACAGGATGCAGTCAGGGCTCGCTGGGACATAGTTCATGAGACAGACAGCTGGAGTTCTCACCAATGCAGAGACACAGTCAAATGGAGAAATATGCGAATGATGCCAAACAAGGAAAAAAAACAGATTGACACTCACCTCTGGCACAAACGAAACAAAAGCCTACGTTTATAGCAGCAGACTGACTACTCCGCTTGGAATGGTTACTACAGATCAGAATGTGCGAAGACACAGATACACTTCCAGCAGCGACACACGCATCTCCAACGTGATAGGCGATCGGGCATCTCAAGCACCTCATCATGCGGCCTGTGTGAAGACAGTCAAGAAGCAGGCTATAGCACACCGGCTACGGCATGGGAACATACAGCATGCCAGCTACTGCATGGGAACAGGGCTCCCCCGCCATGTCAAACTCGTTACAGTTGGTACAGAATGCTCTTCTTTGCAAGGCCAGCGCTGTGGCTGACGCTGTCATTCACATACTTCTCAGTCCCTAGATCAAGGCTAATAGTCAGAGAATCCTCCAAAAGAATCAGGATTTACAGCAGGGCGTGGTGGCGCATGCCTTTAATCCCAGCACTAGGGAGGCAGAGGCAGGTGGATTTCTGAGTTTGAGGCCAGCCTGGTCTACAAAGCGAGTTCCAGGACAGCCAGGGCTATAAAGAGAAACCCTCGAAAAACCAAAAAAAAAAAAAAAAAAAAAAAAAAAAATCAGGGTTTACTGCGAATGCTGTAACTAAACCTAAGGAAGATTTTAGCATAGTCTGAATGTTTGAATTGACAATGTAGCCTCTGCCTAATAAGTCAACTGTGTGTCTCAGCTTTTGAACTTGGAAATAAACAGAAGGCCTGCTGCCGTTGCTGACAGACGAGCCACGCTCTGCTGAGGGCACCACGCTCTGCTGAGGGCACCACACTCTGCTGAGGGCACCACGCTCTGCTGAGGGCACCACCCACTGCTGAGGGCACCACGCTCTGCTGAGGGCACCACGCACTGCTGAGGGCACTTCGCACACTGTCCCTCCTTTGGCCCTGCTTACCTTTACTTGCTTTGTGGATGTCTTTCTCCACAGAGCAGGAAGAGCAACAGTGCTGGGGACAGCGGAATCCTTTTGACTCAAAGATGGCAGTAGGGAATTTGCGGACACAGGCTTCATGATAAAACTTTCCACAAACACTAACAGAACAACGTTTCACATCCTTACCAGACACTTTACATGAAAAACATGGATGCTGTCCTAGAAAATTGATTAAAAAATATATATGTATAGGTTAAGTAAAATCTGATTAAAACATATTACAGTTTATTCACTGAATCATTCAAAGTGTTGGGCTTAGGCCTAGGGCCTTGGGCATCCCAGGTGAGGACTCTGAGCTGCATCCCAGCACTTGGTACCCCAGACCAGCTCAAACTCACCATCCTCCTGCTTCAGTCTCCTTAGCACTCAGATTACAGGTGTGTGCCTCCATGTAAGGTAAATACTCCTTTTATATAGAAGCAGCTACAAATATCAAAGCACTTCGCTTGAAGGAAAAAGCTATTACATTCCAGATTTTAGCATACAAAGAGACCTGGAGTTGGAGAGATGGCTCAGTAGTCATGACTCCTGGCTATTTTCCCAAGGGACCTGTATACTTAAGGTAGCACACAACTGTCTGTAACTCCAGGACTGACACCCTCACACAGACATACACATAGATACAGGCAAAATGTCAACACACATTAAATAAAAATAAACTATTAAAAGTTATAAGTAAATTTCTATTTTAAAAGAGATTATAAAGACATCACTACTCATTTGCTAATTTGAAAATTCATATCAATGGGAAAATTCCTAGAAAAACAGAACTTACCAATACTGCAACAAAAATAAATACAAAATGTTTGACTTAGTCCCTAATCAGTAAAACCATTTGGGAAGGATCAGTAGGTGTGGCCTCGGGGGAGGAGGTGTGTCTCAGGGGGGATGATGGGCTCTGAGGTTTCAAAGTCAGCTCTCTCCACTTGATCTAAGCTCTCAGCTACTGCTCTACTACCCTACCTGTCTGCCTGATGCCACGTTCCTTGCCACAGTCATGGGCTTACCCTCTAAAGCCTAAATCCCCAATAACTCTTTCTTCTATATGTTACTTTATAGAAGGTCATGGCATCTCTTCACTGCAATAGAAAAGTAACTAAGACAACTAGCTATGTTGTTTCAGATTAAACAACTGCTTTCTAATGAAACAAAACCATGACTATATTAGAAAAGAAACATAAACTAGCATATTTCTTTGTATGCTACAAGAAAGCGTTGGAAAATATATAGTCGGAGAAGAAATCAATGATAAATACTAAGTTTTAAAAAAATTAACAGCAGGTCTGGCATGGAGATGCAGGCCCTTAATTCCTGTACGGGGTGGGGAGGCAGGCAGGTAGATCTCTGTGAGTTTAAGGCCAGCCTGGTCTACACAGTGAATTATAGGGTAGCCAGGGCTACATAGTAAGACCCTGCCTTTAAAAAAAATTAATAGCATTATTTTTCCCCTAAAATATATAATCATATTTACAGTTTTACTATAACCATACTTATAGTTACTATATAATATTTACTATATTATACTTAAATATTTACTGTAACCATAATTAGAGTTTCAATCAATACTTGTTGAGTCTACTAAAGGACTTTAAACTTGTTAAGCACACACATCAATCTTAAACTGATATACATACTCAACAAACAAAACAAGTTTATTTGTTTTTGGACATAGCTGGTTTGGACTGTTTTGTTTTTTGTTTTTTGTTTTTGATCTTGGAAAGCTTAATACTGGATGGTGTCTTGGCTTGCTAAAATACCTATGGGAGGGGAGGGGAGCTGGCTTAACCAATAAAGGAGTAAATCAAGGGGAGCTATTCCAGGGAGAGCTGCCAGCCCCGCCCCGCCCGTCCCACCCTCCGCCCTAGCCCTCACCCTCACCCTCTGCCTGCCCTCCGCGCTCACCGGTCTCACACTCCTCACAGGTGAAGCAGCCCTCAGGGACTGCAGTCAGTCCCAAGCACTCCACGTGAAAGTGTCGGCAGCACTCCCCCTCACAAGCAACAAGGCAATCGCCAGCCTTCTCACAGACCTGCAAGAGCAAGAAAGTAGCAGTTCTCAAACCTGCACATCAGAACTGACTACGGTGCTTGCTCAAGTATAGGCCAAGGCATAAAAAAGGAGTCCAAGGGCTGGTGTGATGGCTCAGCGGGTAAAAGCACCCGACTGCTCTTCCAAAGGTGATAAGTTCAAATCCCAGCATCCACATGGTGGCTCACAACCATCCGTAACGAGATCTGGCGCCCTCTTCTGGAGTGTCTGAGGACAGCTACAGTGTACTTACATATAATAAATAAAATACATCTTAAAAAAAAAAAAAAGGAGTCCAAGAATTTGTAGTTCCGCCTTCTTTCTTCCTTCCTTCTTTTTTTTTTTTTTTAATTTTAGTTTTTTGGGTTTTTTTTTTTTTTTTTGAAACATGTTTTCTCTGCAAAGCCCTATGTTTGGTTCCCAGAATCTACATGGAGCTCATACACTCATCTGTAATTCCAGTTCCCCTTCTGACCTCCTCAGGCACCAGGCAAGCATGTGGTGCACAGACCCTCATGCAGGCAAAACATAAAATTAAATAACTCAAAAAAGTTAAGGAGGAACAGGAGCTGGGTGTGGTGGTGGCTCACAGTGAGTCCAAAGCTAGCCTGGTCTATAGAGCAAGCCTCAGACCCGGCAAGGCGATCCTGTCTCAAAAGCAGAACAAAAATTCCATCAGGATAGGGAGAATCACAAATAGCCTTTAGACCTGTAGCTTTAAAGCAACGTAATAAAATAATAAAAAGTACAGGAGACAAGACACAGCTGGTAGAACTGGATCACATGCTTCTAAGTAGCCGCCCGCCTACCTGACACACAGTGTCCTTCTTACTCGTGCCTACGCCTCTCCGTGACAGACTTGAGTCCACTGACTGCACGTCAGAAGCATCTGCGTCAGCAGCAGCTGACGGGCTATCTACTTGTTTGCCAAAGCCTACCTATGTGGAAAACAAACAGCACAAGATAAAGAAAAAACAGGTCCCCGACATAATACAAAACCCAAGGAAACTGAAGTTCATCTCATCACCGCCCGTCTGCCTTTTTGTTTGCCTTCCTTCCTTCAACCCAGGGATGTTGTCTGTGTATCTGTCATTTGGGAGAAACTGCAGTGAATATTTAAAAGGCAAAATGACAGAACTCCTCTGTTATGCAAGAAATCTACAAAATAAGTTTCATATAACCAAAGGGATTTCAGCCCCCAGCCAAGCTACACCTTCAACCTCAGCACTGGTGAACCTGAGACAGGTAGATATCTGCCAGCCTGGTCTACATGTAAAGCTCTACGTCATCCAGAGTTACATAGTGAAGTCATATCTCAAAAACATCGATTTTCCTAAAAGTATTGATTTTATTACTATTTTTTATAAGTCAGGGTCTCATAACGTAGCTCTGCTTTCCTGGAACTTCCTATGTACTGCAGGCTGGCCAGTTACTCAAGAGATCTGCCTGTCTCTGCCTTCTTAGCATGGGATTAAAGTTGTGTGACACCATGCCTGGCTGGTAATCTTTTAAAACAAGGGCCGACCACCACATGAAGCATCTTATTTGGATGGGCCCACAGTTTTAGAAGCTTGACTGCCCTGCAGTCTCCCTCCTGAAAGCCTGACAAGACTTTCCAGCAGGAGAATGCAGCTGCGCTCTCTCTCTCTCTCTCTCTCTCTCTCTCACACACACACACACACACACACACACACACACACACAAAAACTACTTACTCCCTGGAAAAGACTCTCCCCTATTGGGGAAGGCCATTCTCTTCCCATTTGGGGGAGTTGCATATGGAGCAATGAAGCTGAATATTGGGGTGACCAAGAGTGAGCGATGACAATCAGTCCCCCCTTACATGCTATTGAGTACGCTTATGTTCCCCGGATTCTCCCGAGAAAAACATGCTACTGTGGCTGGCAAACAAGTCGTCTGCCCAGACCCGAGCACACACTTACCTGCCTGTCACTCAGTCCTCTAGAATCGGAGTCAGATGTGTCTCTGTACGTGCAACTAGCGGTCTCTACATCCACATCCGTTGAGGCGCGACTCCTTTTCTTTAGGGGCTTACAGGAATCTGAAATCTCGCTGGCACCTTAACATAACACACTGAAATTAATCCTAAAATAGTATTTAGGGTCACTGTTTAAACTTTTTTTGTTGTTGTTGGTATTTTCTTTCCCCAAACTCGTCTCAAGTATACTGGGGAAAATTCACAGCTGTTTGTAGTGCTGAAGTTGCAAGCCAGGACTTGATAAGTTTCTGACTTCCGGTATTAAGTGATCCCATTCACAACTGCTCTATAAAAACATTTAAGTTCAGTTCTGCTTGTCACTGTTTCCCCAGAGGGGCCCAAGTTCCACTCTAGACATCCACTCTATGCAAACTGAGAGACAGCCAATTGATTTGGAACAATTCAGAGAACCATTCGATTGCGTAGGGGAGACACGAAACCCGACACAGTGTAGTTTACAGATGCGGTTGCAGAGACACCTCCATCTTGTTTGATTAGGGATGTGACAAATCTTTGATTTGTATTCGATTCCTACTCGGATAGTGCCGTTTCAACCCCCCAATTTTGCAATTCAGTTGATTATTAGCCCCCCAATACATTTTGGATTTTCATAATTGTTCTTTCTTGGTAAAGTGGAATTTATTGTGACCGGTAACAAGTGCTGCGGCATGTCCACACACATCATGCCATGTGGGAGGAACGCTCCTGAGGGCTGTAATGGACAATCAGTGTGCAAGTGCGAGGAATCACCAAGGACTGGATGAGAGGCCTCTGGCCTTTGTGAGGGAGAGAAGAAATATATACTTGGGAAAAAAAAGGCAGAGAAGAGTGTGGAATTTTTTTTTTAAAACTGCGTGTAATACAAATCCAGCCAAAACAATAGTGCAAAAAGTTACAAAGCAACAATCTCTTGGGCTAATGCGATAGGCTATACAGAGACAGCCGCGATGAAATGTGCAGATCAGGCACGGTGAATACCAAGGAACCAAGGAGACGGGTAAGATTTCCACCCACAGTTTGTTTTAGATTCCCTCCCCCCAAACTTTCCATACAACAGACAAGACATCTAGATCAGCCCAGCAAGCTACGGTGGAATTGTGCAGTCCAGAAGAGACTGTGGAGAAACAGGTCTCCTGAGGCCATGAAGATCCGCAACAGGCTGAAGGGAAGGCTTGGTGTCTAGCCACGTGCTGTGGTGGAGAGGTGGCCTCGGGGGACTGCTCTGCTTACTGGAACCTTCTTAGCACATCCCATCCTACAAGTTTGCACTGAATGCTTCCTGACAGCTACAAAGGAGGGTGCCCGCCCATGGTAATGCTGATTCAAGAACACAAGGACACAAATCTATCTCTTTCATTGCTGGTGAGTGGAACCAGACCACCACCACAAAGTATTTCCTTGGCCTAAGAGATCACTGAATTAACAAGGAGCTTTAACAGAAGAACAGGAGTGCTGTACTGAGAGGCTTGCGAAGGGAAACACGAGTACCGCCAATTCCGATGAGTTGCTGAAAATGCCAGAAAAATGACAGACCGCAGAAAGCAGCTGTCCTGTTGTTCTCCATGACAACAGCACTAATGTTAGAAAAAATATTAAGAGCTTTTAATGATTGCAATGTATACAGTTTGGGCCATTTGGCAAAACCCTGCAGATGTATATTAATGATGCTTTATTTAAAAACAAAACAGTCCATGTTGGAATTGATCAGGGTAAGTTAAATGGTGTTTTTTTTTTTAGGCTGGACCCATGATTTAAGCTGTACCCATCCAGCTCGGACAAAAAAAAAAAAAAAAAAAAAAAAGATAGAGAGAAATCATCTGAATGTTAAAGCAATTGTTCAGTCTTGAAGAAGAAACCAGGCCAGAGAATGCCAATAATAATGATTGGCAAAATCAAAATCAAAACAAAAGGAACTTTATCGAGCCGCCGACAAAGAACTCTTGCTCGGAGACTCCAAGTCTGGAGTTTCTGGGATGAAATTGTACAGGAATCTCAGTCCACAGTTTCCTCTTTCGCTGCGGAGACGGAGCTGTCACTGAATCTGACAGAGCCCTGCGCTCCTCGGTCCGCCGACCCTGTGGAATGGTGGAAACACAACGCAATCAGGCCTCCTAATCTCGCAGCGATCGATCGCGATGTCTTTTCTTGGAGCTCCGCCAAGCAGTGTTCCCTCCGAGAGGCGTTCAGTTCTGCTGAGGATCTCCACGGAGACCATCGCTGCAGACTTCTCCCCGAGAGTGCAGATAGGCTGGTGTTTTATTTTATTTATTTTAAAATAATGCAATTTGCCCAGAGTAAACTACAGGTTCTAAATACAGTTTGAGCTCACCAAAATTTCACGAGTCATACTATGGAGTTTGTACTATACTCAGATTGCACACAGAAAACACATAGATAAGTTTAAGGCTTCTTAAACTTTGTGCAGATCTCAAAGAGATTTACATAATATGGTCATCTACTAGTAGCAATAGTTATGCTAAGGGTCAATTTACAAAACGATTGTACAGCACTGAAGGGGGGGGGGCATCATTTTCTCCCAGTCAAGCTGTCCTGTCTGATTTGCCATAGTCCATTTTTGACAAGCATTAATAGCTACTATTCGGTATTCGGTCGAATACCAAAAAAGTGGATTCGTCACATCCCTAGTTTATAAGCCAGTGAAATCCCAAAATCTTACGGAGAAAAGTTGGAAACAATACCAAGTCTACATGGTGTTCTCCAATTTATCAAAACAAGAAAGACTTTTCACATGGAAGTACAGAGTAAGATCAACTGTAGAAGACTCGCTCTCTCTCTCTCTCTCTCTCTCTCTCTCTCTCTCACACACACACACACACACACACACACACACACACACACACACACACACGGTGAAATTCCACACTGAATAGCAACAAAGATTTACAGAGACAAAAATACATGAAGCACAGATAAATTATTCTTAGAAACTGGTTTAATCAGGAAATGCAAAGCAGCACCATAGAGTAACTCACCTTTCTGTAATCCAGCCTTCAGGGAAGCCTGAGGAGCGGTTTCAACCTGTTTGGACAGAAAAGTACAACATTAACAGGAGGGTTTTCTCACTGGTAGAAAATAGAGGGAAAAAAATTTACATTTTCATCAATCTAAATAGTGATGAGTGATCAATGTCATTGAAAGTCTAAACTCAATCCCATCTTCTGGGTCAAGTTGTCTGTCTCAAGGTCAGGGAGGCGTAAGCCCTAGCTGCCTGTGCTGAGTACCAGGTGACAGCATAGCCTCATGCTCCTTAGCAAAGACTTCCCACCGCGCCCCTGGTGCTTGAGGAGGACCAGAGCATTTTCCTCAGTGTCTGTTTCTGTGACCAGCCCCAATGTTGCTATGAACCCCTCCCGCCCCAAAGACATTAGGATAAATGTTTACTTACTATGATACTCAGGTTAATGTAACTCACGCCACTTTAAGACCCTTCCTTCCGCGCCTGCACTCACAGCTAAGTTGCTGGCAATCGGGACCCTCTCTGTAGAGAGTGCTACATGGCTCCATACAGCTGGAAGCTCAATACTTGTGCTGCTAGAACAAACTTAATACGTCTGTGATATTGCATTAGCACTTTCTTGAGTGTCTTATGAACAGTGTCTTGATCCTACATTAGGAGAGCGAGATCAGAAGTTATTCTGCCAATGTATATGTAGAACACGTGGTACTGGAAGACTGAACCATTGGAATAGGGAAGAGATGCTGTTTGTAGAAGTTCCTGTTTAGGCTAGGATGGAATTTTATGTTTCTTTAAGATGTGAAATATGAATGTTGAAACACATTTTGTAAATATGTAAGGATTGTTCTAAGCTTTTTAAAAATTTTTTTATTTTTTTTTTACAACAGGTAAAAAAACATACAACAGGAATGCTTTTTGTACGATACAATTAGTTGTACAAATATAAAATCTTCTAAACAATCACTGGTATTAGTCTACTACTAACTATATATAACACAGTGGCAGTAACAATTTGTCCCATTATTTTTACTCATTCTGTTTGTTTATTTTAAACTGACTGGTCACAGACTGAATTTGAGAACCAGGTGGCAAAAGTCACAATTTCATTTTGGTAACAAATACTATAGATTTGTCAGACTTGAATTTTTCTCTTTAATTTCCCATATATGGAAATTATATGATAAATAACAAATATTACTGAAATTTTAGCTAAATATTCTCAAAAAAATGTTTTATATGCTTGTGATACTATAGAGCACCCACAAAGTTAGCTTTTAAATTTGGAAGTTTTAAATTATGAAAATTTTAAATAAAAAAGGACATACTCCTCCATGGTAAATTGCTTTAAAATATTAAAACTTACTGTAACTAATTCTGAAATTTTAATACTAGATGAGTGGGCTATAAAAAATAAATATTCTAAAGCTGGTTATGGTGTCAGACACCTTTAATCCCAGCAATGGGGAGGCTGAGGCAGGTGGATCTCTGTGAATGCCTGGCCAGCCTGGTCTATAGATTTTGTTCCAGGTCAGCCAGGGCTACATAGTGAGATCCTGTCTCAAAAAGTAAACAGAGGGGAAGGAAAGAATGGGGACCAGCTCAGTGGCAAAGTGCTTACCTAAAAATGGATATTCATTCATTTTATAAAAATCAAAAAAAATCTGCAAGTTTATAATTGATAGAATCACTTCTCAGAATTCTTTGAAAAGGTAATTTCACAAGTATATTACTACATTGATTACACCAGTTGAACACATTCAATCAAAGTGTAGCCCCTCCCCACACACTTTATACTTCAATATTGTTTATCTGACAGTTTCATTCCAGGTAAGTGCCATTCTATTGGAAAAAAAAAACATTTCAAAAGATTCTGTGATACCAACAGAAAAACCAGACCATCTATGATTACCTGATTCTTAAATATAAGAATATAAATTAAATTAATTTGATTTGTTTAAAAAATAAAAACAATATATATCAGCATCTTAAACCAAAAAAAAAAAAAAATCAAAGTTTTTAAAAAGGGAACTCAA
Source organism: Mus minutoides (assembly GCA_902729485.2). Taxonomy (NCBI): domain Eukaryota; kingdom Metazoa; phylum Chordata; class Mammalia; order Rodentia; family Muridae; genus Mus; species Mus minutoides. The sequence goes on from LR750866.1 coordinate 53,206, forward strand.
TGATAGTTCCAAGGAAAACTCATGGAAACGTGAACTCATTGTGCTTATAACAGAAACTTCAAAATGAATGTCAGGGTCTCGCCCCGCTGGCTTCCCGTCTCCCAAACCTGTTCTCTGTGAAAATGCTTGAAGCACCATCACAGGACAGTGGTTTGAGAAGTCGCCACCGCAACCCCGTCAGGACAGGAGGAAAGATAGTTCAGGAAGGAGGCCAAGGTGGGGAGGATCTTTCTTTGGTGACAAGAAACAAGCCACCACATTACAGATATGCTTTAACTCTCTACATGTAGGAAGCCAACCTGCTCCTTTTTGATCTTCTTCTTTGGCACAACCTCGGTGGACTTCTCTGACTCAGACCGAGTCCTGATGGATCTTCTCTGCTGCTTCTTCTCTACTGGGCCTAGGAGATGATGGAGCACACACATCAACAAAGACTTGCTTAAGCACTGCTTGATTTAGTTGCTTACGATGCGACCAGGCTCTTGACTTTTAAATTCCATTATTTGTAGAATTTTAATTAAATGTCAGTATAAACTTTTATATACTTGGGCATGCAAGATTATTTAATAGCTCCAATAAGCTGGGACTAAGCTCTATGAAAGATCCTACTTACACAAATATGGGGGACTCTAGTCTAGTTTTGTTTTAAAGTCAGACCAAAACAGCAGAGGCACAGTTGACACTGAAGGTGGATAAACACCCTTAGGAAGTGTGATGTCGGGAATGAAGGGCTGCAGGAGGCTAATCTCAAACAGAAAGAGTAGAGACAAACAAAACAGGAACCATGGGAAACTAATTACAGCAAATTTTAAATATTTTTTACACTAAGTGGTAAAATAAGCTTAATGGTGAGTGTGAGAGGGTGTGTGTGTGTGTGTGTGTGTGTGTGTGTGAGAGAGAGAGAGAGAGAGAGAGAGAGAGAGAGAGAGAGAGAGACTCTCACTATGTAGCCTTGGATGACCTGGAACTCACAGATATAGAAATGACTTTGCCTCCTAAGTGCTGGCATTAAAGGGATGAGATTCCGGGCCAAAGATCAGTACAGTTGTTTAAAACATAAAGTGATAAACACTTACACAGACTTCATGTGAAAACTAAAGCTGACCTGGCAACTTGGAAGAATGCTGAGCCACGAGTGAGTCTCCCTGGACACCACGAACAGCAATGCCTTTACTGCAGTCATTTGTCAGGTCTTTGGTGTAACTGACCAAAATGCCCGTGCTACACAGAACTCACTTCCTGCACCAGTGGAATGGCTGAGCACGTAAAGGTGCATGACCAAGCCTGACGACCTGACTTCTGTCCCCAGGATCCACAAGGAGAGGACTAGCTCCTCCAGGTTGTCCTCTGACCTTCACCCTCTGTCCTCTGTACCTCCTTTACAGTCAAGAGACAAGAGTCTCCCATGCACAATGCAGATAACCTTCACAGGTCTTCATCTGACAGCTCTGAGTTACACAGAAATATTTTCACCTTAGCTCAAAGCCATAAAGAGGAAGAATCCCACTACTTGGGTTCTGGAAGAATTGGTAGTTTGGCAGTCCTTAATTTACTTATTTTGTGTACCTGTGCATGTGCATTTATATGGGTACTCAGGCCACAGTGCCAGTGTGGTGACCAGAGGACAACCTGTGGGGGTAGGTTCTCTCCTTCTACCCTGTGGATCCTGGGAATCAGACTCAGGTCATCAGGTACCTCTACCCACTGACCATCTCTCTGGCTATTTTTCTTTTCATGTATATATGTATCACACACCTGTGTACGGGAGTGTGCACACCTTGGTACAGACACAGGCGAAGGTACTATCAGGAATCAAACAAACCCAAGGCTAATGAACAGCTGGTCGCCAGATCCACCTTCCAAGGCTGGAATACATGCAGGCTACCTCACTCATCTGGCAGTGTGGCAACAGTATATTCAGAGCTATAATTTATCTGCTTCTAGCACTGGAGTCACAGTCTAGTCACAGACTGTCAAGGAAGGTTCTGGAACCATCTTTAACTCTCAACCTTTCTTCTTAAGCTGATAAAAACTTTTACTAAAGCAATAGATAGTCTGCCCTCGTGATGAGACCAGCTGAAGACTTCAGAGCCCGTGCTCTAATTCAATCACCACTACTCAAGAACTACCTGGAAGAAAAGAAAACAACTTGGAAGCAGTAACAGGCAAGCAAGCAAGCAAAACCTGCTTGTGTGTAGGGGGACGTGTGGGGTTGGCAAACTGTAGTCACAGAAGCTGCCGCTGCACTTTCTCACTGGGCTCTCATGTAGAACAGAGTAGCCTTGAACACACCACACAGTCACAGTCAAGGGTGATCAGGAAGACCTAACCTCCCTGCTTCCACCTCTCAAGTGCTGGACCTCACAGGCACTCTAACAGTTTAAGTGGTGCTGGGGATTGAACTAGGGCTTTGTGCATGCTAGGCAGACACTCTACCAACCGAGCCACATCTCAACCCAACATGTATCTTACACAGGGTGAAGGAATGTGACTTCTGAAGATTATTCTGGCCAGGTGGTGGTGGCAGCATTGGTGGTGTGCGTCTTTACACCCAATACTAAGGAGGTAGAGGTAGAAAGTAAGGTGGATCTCTGAGTTTAGGGCCAGCCTCATCTAAAGAGCAAGTTACAGGACTGCCAGGACTACAAAGAGAAACCCTGTCTTGAAAAACAAAAATAAAAAATTATTCTGAAAGCTACTTAATGAACAAACACAATTTAAAACCACTAACAATTTTTGCACTTATTTTCTTAAATGTGTGTGTGTGTGTGTGTGTGTATTTGGAAAATAATGTAGTAACCTAGTATGAATCTAAATATCATTCTTAAAAATCATAGAAATGTCAGTGACACACAGTTTATGTATTTAAGTTTTTAAAAAAGCTCAAGGACTCTTGGCTTGCAGTTGAGACGATGGCACAATGGCTTCTACGGAGAAACAGTCTCTCTTCTGATCCTTGGGCCACTAGAGTTATCTCTAAAGAAGAGAGGTGATGATTTAAAAAGACAAAGCGTGCTTGCCAGCCACACTGGCAACATGTGAAAGGCAAGCTCAAAGCCCTGGTGCCCATCCCTGAAAGCAGGTTCTAGTCAAACCTCAGAGCCCAAGCTCATAATGTGTGTCTGATAATCAGACAGCCTTTTTCTAAGTTCAAAGAACAACACTCAACTTAAAGAAAACAAAGAAAAGTTCACAACAGAACTTGAAAATTAACAGATTACACAAGGACATGATGTTCAGTAGCTGAGGGGAGGAGAGGGAAAATGACCCATTAATAAAAACTGTGGCACTTAAGAAGTGTCCAGTAGCAAACGAAGGATTTGTTTTCTCCCTTCTTGAGAGACTATAGGTGTGTAAATAAACATCTGGACATCCCACTTAATGTAAGACAAGTTAACAAAGCCGCTATAAAAGCCAATATGCCTATTTGAATAGCTAAGGCCAAAACGTTTGTTGTTGTTGTTGTTGATATAGCCAAAGAAAGCAAACATTGCATCTTGGCAAAGGCTAAGTCAATGCAAAGCCTGAGTCATTTGCTCACCTTCAACTTCACTGCATTAGATGGTGTCTGACATGCTGCAGACAACAGACTTGCCGGCATTCGCTACTCCCTCATTTAGTTCCACTTCCCTGCCCAGCTTGATCCTGGATAAAGATGCTGTTCACTGTGCCTCATCCAACTTGGGCCCAAGCCCATGTGCACGCCCACACCCTGTCCTGCAACCCTTACCCTAGTTTTTTAGATAGCTAGTCCAAGTCCTTTTCTTTCTTCCCTTTTGCTTCTTCTAAGACAGGGTTTTTCTGACTACCCCTGGCTGTCCTGTCCTAAAACTTGCTCTGTAGATCAGGCAGACTTCAAATTCAGAGATGTGTCTGCCTCTACCTCCCGAGTGCTGGGATTAAAGGTCTACACACCACCCCTGCCTGACCCAAGTAGAATGGTGGTTGTTATATAGTTTTTGTAACAAGTCAGATTTGACTTAAATTCAACTCACAAAAATAACCTTCAGTTCCCTCCGTCACAGACTAGCCTGATCACTACTGACTCAAGATCTCTGTTTCTATTTTTATTTTCCTCATGCTGACTCTTCCAGAAGATTATTTGATCAGTATAATATTACAATATAATAAGAAGTATAATAAGAAGCCAGTGACGTAGCTCAGTGGGTAAAGGCACTTGCCCCAGAGACCCACACCGTGGAAGGACAGAACCCATTTCTGCAGGTTTTCCTGACCTCTGTGGACAGTGGCACACACACAGCATACAGACAAATAAATAAATGTCATCTCTGAAAAAGGAAGAAGTATATACATGGTCTCTGCCCTTCCCTCCTAAATCCCTTCTAATTCTCTAGGTGGTATGAATGAATGCATAATTTGTTCTGTTTGGTCTCTGACCCAGTTCACAGAGCCTTTAAGTGGATGATAGCAGATACGTCTTTTACTCTGGTGAGACAACTCCTAATGGGCTGCTAGGTAATGGCTGGTCACTAGAAGGACAAACTCCTGAGGAAGATAGGCTGAAACCTAAATTACCAATAGACCATCTGTATGTGCCAAAGCTTCCGAAAACCTTCTGAACTGTGGCCATAGAAAACTCCCAGATGAGTAAACAGGAGTGGCCTGGGAGGGCAGATACCTAAGAAGGACATAGAAACTATATAGCCCTTTGTCTGCACATCTGTGATGCCTTTAAAAACAACCCAGCCCTTGGGAGGCAGAGGCAGGTGAATTTCTGAGTTCGAGGCCAGCCTGGTCTACAAAGTGAGTTCCAGGACAGCCAGGACTACACAGAGAAACCCTGTCTCGAAAAACCAAAAAAAAAAAAAAAAAAAACCCAACCCCCCCCCCCAAAAAAAAACACAAAAAACTGGTAAGCTTCAATGAAGCGCTCATGTGAGTCGTGGGACCAAATGACTCCATTAGAGGAAGGAGTAGCAATCCCAATGGGTAGGTTATCAACCAGAAACTCTAAAGACAGGGTTAAGGACGGCGGGTGAGGCTAGAGGATCTAGAATCCAAAGGTAGCCTAGACTACATTGGAAGAATCCAGTCCAAAACCAAACCAAACCAAACCAAACCAAACCAAAAAACAAAAACCCACTAAAGCAAACCAAGCAACAGCAAGTCCTGGAGTTTTCTGGAGTCTCTGCAGTGCCTGGGGTGTGGGAGCCGATGCTGGTTGGAGCAGCAGTGGGAGGTGGCAAAAGGCAGGGAGTCCAGGCAGACTGGGTTTCCTGCCATACGTTAAGAACCCTGCCCCCAAACACACACACACACACACACACACACACACACACACACACACACACAGACAAAGAGAGAAGCTTAAACCTGAAGGGTCTGGCACTGAGAGAAATGAATCAAGAGATGAAGGGGGTACACCTTCAATCCCATACAAGGGAAGCAGAAACAGGAGGTCTGAGACCAGCAGGTAGCCTGGTCTACAGAGTTGAGTTCCAGGACAGCCAGGGGTATGAAGAGAGGCCTGTCTCAAAACAAAAATAGACGAAAAGGTTGCTTAGCAGGTGTCTAAGATGGTCAGTATGGGGAAAAATAATCCACTAATCTGGGTCCCAGGACTATTCAATGTGGCCAACGTATGGCAGAACAGAAATGGTTCAAGTTTTTTCTTCCTAAATTACAAAATCATTTCTTAGAATTCAAAATCTTTTAAAGAATAAAATGAAATAAGCTCTTATTTCTAAGATAAGATTCTAAATGACCAAGCTAATTAAGATTTTCTCGTTCAGTTAAATGTTGAACTTAGGCCAGTGTGCATACCAGATAACCACTCTACCAGCCTATGGGGATGGGGGAGTTGTTGAAACAGGTTCTTAATCTGCTCACAGAAGACTCTCCAACTGATTACAGCTCTATTTCTACTGACTATAGAAAATAATACATAATACTGTTTTTAATAATATACATTAAATATTTAATTATTCATATAGTACTGTTATTATGAATAACAATGTAGCACATAATCTATTAAAACTAAGATACATATTAAAGTCTTTTTGAAAAATAGCTTCAGTCTGATAAGATGGCTCAGTGAATACCGGTGCTCCCTGACACGTCTGACCTGTTTGATCCCCAGGACCTACGTTAAGAGACTGTCTCCCACAAGCAGTCCCCTGAGACCTATATGCATGCTGTGGCATGTGTGCAAGTGCACACATACACACATAAAAAGTAAAAGTAATTCCAACTTTAGATACAAGCATAGTCTTAAAGTCTTCCAAAGGTACAACCTTCCAAAACACAGGCATTCTCCTTTCCCTGTTCTTGTTGTTGCTGCTTCCTGTCATTCTGTTTTGTCCATCTCTGGCAGACCTGGAACTTGCTATGCAGGCAAGACAGGAGTGAAACTCACAGAGACTCCCCTGCCTCTGCTGCCAACTCCCTCCCTCAGGCATTTCTCTTTGAAGGATGAGGAGCCACTAACACTGCACACATCCAAACAACAACTCTGTCTCCAAGAGAGTTAGATACAGGAGCAAATGGTGCGGATGAGACTGTCTACTACGGCTGGAGAGGAAGCCGCTGTCCTACGCTACAAGATACAAAGGACTTCACATGCTTACAGGTCACAGCTGTAACGCCCCACTCCCATGCCTTTCTTTTCTTTTCTTTTCTTTTCTTTTTTTCCGAGCTGGGATGTTGCTGGTTTCTTTTAGCTGGGATTGCATGCATGCCACCATGCTCAGCATAGATTTTAGCTATACTCTCAATTATGGAACAGTGCTTGTATTTAGGGAAAAGAACTATGAATACAACTCTCTAGCTCTGATTCTATTATTTCCTTCTAAAAGAATTACTTTTAAAATCCAATTGCTGAATATGCTGCTTCCATGTATGTCTGTGCACATGTGCACCAGAAGAGGGCGTCAGTCGCCCGGGGCTGGAATTACAAAGTTAGCATACAGAGCAAGGACTCTCAAGGTGAAACACTTACACAGTGTGTCATTATGGCCTGCCTTCATTCACCATTTACCTTTGACAATGAAAGTTTCTTAGGAATCCCTGAGGATGGAGCCAGGTGCCCCTCAGTTACACCCACCTGCAGAACCAGATGTCGCCTCCGGAGATGACAAACTCTGAGCCGGCTTTTCACTTCTCTGACTTGGTGAAGAGATTATAAGCCTGTCTTGCCCCCTGACACTTATTTCTGTTTTGTTACCAATTCCCTTTAAAATGAGGTAGAATAAAAAGACAAGTTAGCTGGCATATAACAGCGTGAGCTTATAAAGATGGCTTAACGTGATCTTATAAAGATGGCTTAACATGACCATAATTTGCTCAAACTTGTAATATCAATTATGATTAGTCATTATCAGGATGTATTGTAATGAGATCCCTTGAAAGAAAAATAAAATCTGCTTTAAGTCCAGGTGATATTCTTTTTGTTTGTTTGTTTGTTTGTTTGTTTTTCCAAGACAGGGTTTCTCTGTGTAACTCTGGCTATCCTGGAACTCACTCTGTAGACCAGGCTGGCCTCGAACTCAGAAATCCGCCTACCTCTGCCTCCCGAGTGCTGGGATTAAAGGTGTGCGCCACCACGTCCATCTCAGCAAATACTCTTAATAAACCTACATTACCCTGTTTTCTGCCAAAAAAAAAAATAATAATAATAATAATTTCTAGTCTGAACAGTTTTTTTTACACCATTGTCATTTGGTTGTTTATTGCAAAGGTAGAAAAGGTCACTGTGTCTTGACATGAAAATACCGTTAGATAAAAGAGATATGCCATTTATATTGCAAACTGAGATCAAGTAGGTAACATGGAACAGACAGACAATAAGTGCAGTTAATTTAGATCTTAAGTTAGGTATTTTTTTAATGTAATTAAATAAGAGTAATTTTAAATGTTATTTATTTTTCAAAAGATCAATTTGTCCTTTAGGATTTATTTTCACTTTATGAGTGTTTGCCTGCAATTATGTGTACCACATGTATGCCTAGTACCTGCAGTAGCTAGTATGTAGCCTGGGATCCTCTGGAGCAGGAGTTATAGAAGGTTGTAAGTCACCATTTGGGTGCTGGGAACCAAACCCATATCTATACAAGAGCAGCAAGTGTTCTTAAGGGCTGAGCCATCTCTCTAGCCCCCAAAGATAAAAGTTTTATAAAGATGAATAGCCTTAAGGTGTTGAGGATATTTTGTCATACAGAAGTAAATAAAACCAGCTCTAAGAATAAAGGCAATTTGTATTCAAACAATATGCAAATGCTGCTATCAAAAGAATCACATTGGGGCTAGAGATGGCTCAGTGGCTAAGAGCACCTGCTGAAGTTGAGGGGACTAAGTTTGGTCCTGACACCAGTGTTGTGGAGCCCCAGCCTTAAGGGATCTGACACTCTCCTCTGGCAAGGAAAGGAAGTGAGAAAGAGGGGAGCGGGGAGTGAGAGGAAGAAGGGAAGGGAGAAGGCAAAAGGACAACATGGAGAGACATTAGGGAGAAACAAATTTAAGCTTTTCTGGGAAACTTAGCACTGTGGAGATCAGTTAAACCCACAGGCATAAAGAATGGATGCAGGACTCTTGATGTTTCTAAAACCAATTCTAAAAATGAAGCATCACTATATTTAACCAATTATTTTAATGTCTATATTTGTCTATATTAATGGGGAAGAAAGAACATAATTCCTTAATATACACATACATGTGATACAATTAAATCAAAATCACAAACCCCGAGTTATGAAGTGGGCTGGAAGGCGTGTACATAGTCCAGTGTCATGAAGAATTCTGACACCTGCAAACTAAAACTTAACTGCCTTCGATAGAAACCCAGGGTGGACTGAGGGAGCTTTACACAGAATCCTAGGGTGGACTGATGGAATTTTAGTGGCTGACTTATACCACTGATTACCCTTTCCAACATAGTAATGGAATTTCTTCTCTAAAACTCAACAAGCTATCTCAAGCTAACAGGAATCTAACAAAACTGCTGACACAGCAATGCCAAGCTAAATGTGTGGCCTTTTCTCACAGCTTCAAGCTGGACAGAGAGAAGGCCTGAGCAAGGCCTAAGTACAGCTATTAGGAGTAGTGCTGGCCAGGAGGTAGGACTAGCTGGATTTTAATTTTCTGAGGCAAGGTCTTGCTACGTAGCTCAGGCTGGCCTAACTCTTTGTGGCTCTGCCTTTTGAGTGCTGGGATGACAGGCATGCACTACCAAGCCCAGAGAGATGAGCACACCATTTAATAGAACTCACCATGCACAGACAGATATGCAAGAAGTCCTTACTAAACCTGCACGATCAAACAGAAGCCACATGGGGCTGACCTGAAATGTGGCTAGTCTTCAGTAAGACCTAAAACATGAGCTTATTTGGTACGCAGCTTGCCTATGGAGTGCTGGGCTGCATCCAGAGCCCCAGGTGTATGCTGCGTGGCTATAATCTATAATCCCAGCACTTGGGAGGTATATGCAAGAGAATCAGAAGCTTGGGGTCAAACTCAACTACGCAGTTTAAGGCTAGCCTGGGCTATATGATGCCCTTGAGAGGTTGATGGAAGAGGATATACACTGAATTCGAAAGAGTTAGACGACAGAAAAAAAGGAGGAAACAGCTCACCAATCACTTTGTACTGACTACATATTGAAATAACGCTTAAGTACATTGAGATTAATGAACTGTGTAGATAAAATTAAAACAAGAACCTACTGCTGGTGCAACCAAACAAATCAGCAGGCACAATTATTCCAGTAGGTTTGTTGTTTTTAATAGCAATGGTTAATTCAGATAAAAGAAAAATTTTAATAAAAATCATACTTTACAACAAAGAAAAACTAACTCTACAAATTAGAAACAGGCAAACTGCCCAGTTTCTTCCATGACTTTCAGGAGCTAAGCTCAATGTTGGCTGCATTGCTCAAGATTAATCTACCACAGATGGGGATGTCACAAGAGGGAAACGGGAAGAACAGAGCTTTTTGCCCAGAGTAAACGAGAATGTACGCTTCGAATGCAGTGGATCCAAGGGGGATTTCAATCACATTCTTAAGTGGTTTTTAGTAGCATTCCCCAAACCCCTAGAGAACAAGAGGTACCTTCGTTGAATAAACAAACTGATCAATAAACTTCCCATCTCCTGTTGCATTCTGGAGAGCAAACACTTGTTCAATTTTCACAACTGGAGACATATTACACTTCTGCAAATCTAGGCTCCCTTTGTGCATTGTGATGGAGGCTGGTAAGGACTTCCTTGCGGCTGCTGTTTTCCAGGCGATTTTAACAGGAGGTGGCTCTTCCTCTTCCAAGCTAGTATGCCGCCTCTGGCTCTGTCTTCGAAGGTCAGTACTTGATTGTGAGGAGGCCACCTCCCCAGCACTGGTCTGCTCTGGCTGACTGTTCAGCACAGATCTTGGTCTTCGGGGTTTCTTGATTTCCATTTTAGAGGTAACATTCTTCTTTGCTTGGGATGAAACCTCCTCTGGCTGCTTATCAATATAGATGAAAGTGTACTGTTCTACTCTTTCCTCCCGAGTCATTTTCAATGCTTTCTCTGCATGAGCAATGCCAATATCCCACTGGGCACGTTCTCTCTGAGGTCGGGGTTTCCGAATCTTTATGAAAAAGATAAGAGTTTTTGTATGAAATGTTTAATCCAATAGGCACATTAAAATCAACATGTATCTTCCAAACACTCTGCAATTTTTTCAAGTATACATAAATATTTTTAGATTCACTAGGCAAATAAATAGAATGTGCTGATCCCATGCCATGAATAAACTAGTATTACTCTGTTAAGTGGCATGAAGGTCTATTCTTTTATTTATATTTCTTTTGATGACTACTCTGCTGAACAATACCCCAAAGAGGAGTTGTTCCACATCACATTTGTTGAACAGTAATAGTGAAAAGAGGGACGACTACAGACAAGACTTGTTTTCAGGGGCCAATAAACACTAACATTAAACATGTTCCTGCAGAGTCACTACTTTCCTCCATGTGTAGCTAAGTAGTCAGGTACGGTGGAGACATGTGGCCAGTTGATACGAATATGCCAACAAGGATAGAGTGAAGAGAAAGGAGAAAATCCAAGGGAGCAACAAAACAAAGGAAAGCCAGTGTGTGTGTGTGTGTGTGTGTGTGTGTGTGTGTGTGTGTATGTGTGTTTGTGTGTAGGGGCAGGTGGTTATAGGGTGGTGGTGAGCAAACCCTGGATGCCTATCCACAGAGGCTGAGCAGAAGAGTCTGCATTGGCAGGAGGGTAAGAAAGCTCTGAATGAAAGTGAAAGAAGCTATATAAAAGGATAAGCAAAGTAAGGAAGAACTGTTTAGACAGGGGCCAGGGAGGCACTGGGCACAGGCGCTGGCCTCTACGCCTCACTAACCATCCCTGAGACCCACCTGACAGAAGGGAGAAACAAGTCCTCCAAGTTGTCCTCTGACCTCCACATACACTGCAGCAGGTAGAGACAGAATAAATACAATAATAGTGCCGAGCAGAATGGCACATGCCTTTGATGCAAGACTCAGGAGACAGAGAAAGGCAGATCTGCAGGAGTTCCAGGCCAGCCTGGTCTACAAAGTAAGCTCCAGGCCAGGCAGGGTTACTCAGTGAGACTCTATCTCAGAAAAACAACAAAAAGTGATAATAAAATTTTTTTTAAAAGAGGCAGACTATGAGATGGCATAGTATATGCTAAAAGTTGATGACTAAGTGTTTAAATTAAAGTCTTATAAAATTAATTAAAATCCTCTGTGTCTCCACACAGATGGAAAGATGACTCAGCTTTGAACATATGCATTAAAGGCAGGCATGGTGGCAAACGCCTTTAGTCCCAGCACTTAGGAGGCAGAGGCAGGCAGATCTCTGTGAGTTTGAGGCCAGCCTGGTAGTTTTAGGATATAGTGAGTTTCAGGACAGCCAAGGATACAAAGGGTGACCTGAACTACGACCCCTGCATCATCCCCTCCCCTGCCCCAAAAAGCATTTACTTCTCTTCCAGAAGACCAGAGTTTGAGTCCCAGGACTCAGAGCTCATAGCTGCCTGTCACTCCAGCCCCAAAGAATCTGATGCTCTGGACTCTGTTTTTTGTTTTATCAAAATAAATAAATAAGGATGATGGTGATAATAATTACTATTTTTTTTAATCCTATGATAAAGTTTAGTCGGTGTTTGCTGTTGGTGGTTAAAACTTGTTCTACAGACCAGGCTGGACTTGAACTCACCCAGACTTGCATGCTCCTGCCTCATATATGCTGAGGTTAAAGCACAGGACACTCCTAGCCAATATGTAGCAAGTATAAAAAATTAGAAATTTCTGAATTATAAGAGACCTACACTAATTACATGATATACTTGAAAAAAAAATACCTTTATGAAACCTAGAACTGAGTATGTATAATGAATATGCCAATAACATAAATAAAATATAACCAAACTAAAACAATAAATTAAAACAAAATCAATGAGAGAGAGAGAGAGAGAGAGAGAGAGAGAGAGAGAGAGAGAGAGAATGAGTGTGTGTTAGTTCCTGGTTCTATAACTCATGATCTGAGATGAACTCAGTGACTTAAGCCTTCTGAACCTTACTTTCTTGATCTGTTGAAAAGAACAATACCTTATTTAAATTATTATAAAGATTAAATAAGTATATCAATACTTTAAACAACACTTATTTCACAGAAAGTACTAGGATAAACTTTTTTACAAGGTTTGGTCTTAGTTGGTTTTTTTTTAAAGATTTATTTATTTATTATATGTAAGTACACTGTAGCTGTCTTCAGACACTCCAGAAGAGGGAGTTTAGATCTCATTACAGATGGTTTTGAGCCACCATGTGGTTGCTGGGATTTGAACTCAGGACCTTTGGAAGAGCAGTCGGGTACTCTTACCTGCTGAGCCATCTCACCAGCCTCCTTGGTCTTAGTTTTTAAGATAGTTCTCATGGTGTAGCCTAAGTTGACTTTAAACTTTAGACTCTCCTATGTTAGCCTCCCAAATGCTGGCATTACAGATACCACACATCTGGTTCTTATCAAGTATTTTTAAATCTTTGATAAAAATAAGTTTATTAATAAAGAAGAGTTACAGGAAGATATTTACAGAAAAATATTTACAATCCTTAGCAAAATAAGTGTCATTACTATCTTTTGGATTTGTGCACATCAATTTACAAAAGATTATTAAACTGGTCTTTGTATTTCAGATAGGATCCCATGTATCCCAGGCTAGCCCTAAACTCTATGTAGCAGAAACTGAAGCTCTAATCCTCCTGCCTCTACCAGATGTGCAGCCACAATGCAGTTTGTATGGAAGCAACAACCTAACACAGGACTTTATGTCTGCTGGCAAGCACTTGACCACATGAGCTACAGCCTCACTTCCCACAGTCTTGGCAGTACTGTCACAGTGTTGCATGACATACACAACTATGCATTTATTATTTATTTTTTGAGACAGGGCTTCACTGTGTAGCTCTGAATTGCCTGGAACTTGCTATAGACACCAGGCTGGACTCAAATTTTAAAGTGATACATGTGCTTTATTGTATCAGTGGACAGTGGGGTGTAGCTCAGTAGCAGACTGCTTGCCTGCCATGGGAAAAGCCCTGGGTTCCATCTCCAATGTAACAAACAAACCAACCAACCACCAGAATTAGTAGGCTGCATTACCTTTTGCTTTTCAGAATGATTGCTGGCTTGCTTGGCTGCCTCGGCTAGTAGCTCTTCATACTGTTCATGACCTTTGTATTCCCGTACCCGTTTCTCATGAACCCATGCCCTCTCTGGCTGATTGCTAAAAAATTGGACATGATATTCCCGGGCACCTGTAAGTAAAAACTCATATTAATTATGTTAGGACATAAAAAATCCACATATACTTTGCCAAAGAGACCTTGAAATACAGGATTTTTTTTCAGCATTTTCCATTAAAACTTGGACATTTTAAACTGCCCAAAGATATATAACACTCACCAGCCTTATAACTATAAAGCTATAAAACCATTCCAGATGATTAAAATCGGGGCAGCAAGTTTTAAGAGAGAGAAATGTGAAGCTCTGCTAAGTGCTCCATTTATTACTTTGATTGTGTAATTTACTTTTTATTTGTCTCCAATATTTTTACAAATTGGAATACAAACACAAAACATTTCCCACCAAAACAGAACGTGTTTCTTTGAACTTTTAAGAGCCAAATGCTGATCAGATCACCTTGTTAGCTATATAAACATGGGATTGTTTTAGGGGTCCTGTGACCCCTATAGTAATAATACCACGGTGATTTCTCTTTACATTTAAGGCAGAAAAGCAGTAGCAGATAAAACTCCTGGCACCTCAACCCAAACACTGCACAGAACTACATCCAGCCATGGGGTGCCTCACTGCCACACACTGGCACCTTTTCTAAAGGAGAGTTTTATGCAATGGCCTTGACAAATGAGTAAAAATTACTAATTTTCCTAAATTTCCTACTTGAATCTGTCTCTTTAATATGCTGTGCAGTGAGAAGGAAAAGGAAAAGCATGAGGCACTCGTGCAGACTGACAGTGACAGCCGCCCTGGGGAACACGGAGTGAAGTCATCTGGGAGCATGGTGGAGCATCACAGTCACTAGACAATGTGCCTTTCTGCAGTTATTTAGATGTGAGAAGGTGTAGGTATCTCTCAAGAATGAAGTCCTACTTCAAGGAAAACAACATTATTTGTTATCAATGATACAGTTTAATCTTTCAAAGAACACTGGAATCCTGGAAAACCTGTCTTTGCTTCTTTTAGTCTTCCAACTTCTCAATATCAAAAAGAATCTGAGAAGAGATGGCTCAGCGGGTAAGAGCACCTGACTGCTCTTCCGAAGGTGTTAAGTTCAAATCCCAGCAACCACATGGTGGCTCACAACCATCCGTAATGAGATCTGGCTCCCTCTTCTGGACTGTCTGAGGACAGCTACAGTGTACTTACATACAATTAAATAAATAAATAAATAAATAAATAAATAAATAAATACAGTCTGGCATGAGGAAAGTGGACGTAAGTGGATCTCTCACTCTCAGGCCAGCCTGGACTATGTAGATAGTTCCAGGACAGCCAAGGCTACACAGAAAGACTCTCAGGAGAGAAAGAGAGAGAGGGGGTGGGGGAGGGAGGGAAAGAGAATATAGCTACAAAGGGATCTGTCAACATATGAAAGATCTTACTAAGACAAGAATTTTTTAAATGGCCAGTGCATGCACACAAAATCATGGATGGTAAAAGACCCATCAAAGCACAATATAGTACTTTGACTTATACAAAACAACTTGCAGGGGTTGTTTTGTTTTCTTTTGAGACAGGGCCTCACTGTAAACTCCTGTCTGGCTTGGAACTCATTCTGGACCAGCCTGGACTCAGACAGAGATCTGACTGTCTCAGCTTCCCAAGTGCTGGGATTAAATGTTGTTGTTGGCACCATGCCTAGTTGAATCAGGAGATTTTAACGTAACAAAGGACAAATGTTCACTGAAATGATTTTAGATTCCACCTGGAATTTACCTTCTACCCCTTGAGCTTTGGTGTAGTGAAGAAAACTCTCCTCAGTGTTCTGAAGAGAGACGGTTACATCACTCTTCCCTTTCCTAGTCTGCATATGTATGAATTAGCATTATGTTCTGTTTGTAACCAAAACAGCAAATCATTAACTAAATGTAGAATGGATATGAAAATCAAGCCAGACATTAAAAATCAGCAAATATTTAAAAACAATATCATTCCTCCATTAACTTTGAAAAGAAAATCTTATTACATTGTGTAAACAACTTTTAGGAGTTGGGTCTCTCTTCCCACCATGTGGGTTCTGTGTATTGAACAAAGGTTTTCAGGCGTGGCAGCCATCTCACCAGCCCCTCATTAACGATTGTTTTTATAATTTTATTTTATTTTTAAGTATATACACTTATGTGTATGGTGGGGGTATGTGCATATGAATAAAGGTCCTCTTGGAGGCCAGAGGAGACAGAGCCTCCAGGAGCCGGAGTTAGACAGTAGTGAGCCGTCTTATGTGAGTGCTGGCAACTCAGGGTCTCCTAAAGAATAGCACGTACTCTTAACTGCTGAGCCATTCCTCCAGCACCCATTAACTTTTAAGAAAATAGTTTAAAAAAAAAAAAAAAGAAAAAAACCAAACTCATAATTAATGATTATATGAAATAATTTGCAAGTGACTAAAAGTTAATTTCTAAATTAAATAGTATTAGATATAACCTACAAAAACTATCAAAGCTCTTCGTTTGAGACAGCAGGGTCTAGCTAGTTAGCCAAGGCTGACTTCCAATGCGATGTCCCACCTTATCTTACTGAGTACTCCTAAGCCATGGTCAGCAGAACAAGCTGGACTACTATAAGTTAAGCAGAGGGGGCTGGAAATGGCCCAGAGATCAGGTGCTCTTGTGGCTCTCTCAGAGTGGACTCCTGGCACCCAGCAAGGGTACCCTGGCACCTATAACCCCAGCTCCAGGGGACCTGATGCCCTCTACCGGTACTCACATGTATACACACATATACACAGCAAAAGGGAAAAATAAATCTTTCTAAAATAAACCAAATGAGCTCAAAGAATTTAAAATGTGTATAACAACATGACACTGTTAGGACATCTGGACAGACAGTGAGCTTGCACTTCACATTTAGAAAAGAGCTTTCACTTTTTTAGAACAAAAGTTGGGCCTTTATCAAAGATAAATCCAAAAAATGTATCGCTCAGAAAAAGTATCAGATCAATAAAAAGTGTAGGGACTAAGCTGGAGAGATGGCTTAGTGGTTAAGAGCAGTGGCTGTTCTTCCAGAGGACCCAGGTTTGATTCCCAGCACCCACATGTTCACAATCAACCCTAACTCCAGTTCCAGGGTGTCTGATGCTTTCTTCTGGCCTTGTGGGCACTGCATACACATGCAAATATATACATGCTGGCAAAACACTCATACACATAAAACAAATCTAAAATAAAATTTAAATTATTATAAAGGGCCTAAAGAAGTGGCTCAGTGGTTAAGAGCACTTGTTGCTCTAGCAGAGGACCAGGTTTCCATTCCCAACATCCAAATGATGGCTTGAGATAATCCAATCTCCAGTTCCAGGGGATCCAATTTTCTCTGATCTCTACAGGAACCAGTCGTACATGTGGTATTCATACATACAAACAGGCAAAACACAACTACACATAAAATCTCAATTTTTTTTTTGGTTTTTTTGGTTTTTCCAAGACAGGGTTTCTCTGTGTAGCTCTGGCTGTCCTGGAACTCACTTTGTAGACCAGGCTGACCTCGAACTCAGAAATCCACCTTCCTCTGCCTCCCAAGTGCTGGGATTAAAGGCCTGTGCCACTACCGCCTGGCTTCAAAAAAGTTTTTAATTAAAAAGAAGTAGCTTTGTGTATGTGTGTAAAGATTACAGGTATGCCTGTAATACTAGCTCTGGAGGCAGAGGTAGAAAGTTTAAGAATTTGAGGCCAGCTTTGGAAGTTTAGTGAGAATCGGTCTCAAAATAAAAAATAAGGGGCTAGAGAAATGACTTGTGGTTAAGAGTATTTTCAGAGAACCCAACACACCAGCTCACAACTCTAACTCCAGTTCCAGGGGATCTGACAACCTTTTCTGGACTTCGAGGGCACCAGGCACATATATGTGCATACATACTAATATATGCAGGCACATACTCATACACATCAACACAAGTAAATCATTTAAAAATAAACAATTTTAAAAAGCCTGGGGATATAGCTCCCTGTTAGAGTACTTATAGGGGCCCAGGGTTCAATCCCCAGTTGTTCTAACCCACAGTCTAAAAATCAAAAGTAAAAACAAAATAAAATAAATCCTGAAGACACGAAAACTAAAGAAGCAAATATGTGTGTCTCTGAATAGCTGACTCAACTTTCTCAGCTTTCTATCAAAAGCTGTATTTTAGAAGAAATGATTTTATATCCAAGAAATAATGCAGGGTTAGAGAGATGGCTCAGTGGTGGGGAGCATCTAGGGATCCCCTAGAGGATTAGAGTCTGTGCCAGCATCCATGTCAGGCAGCTCATGTAACTTCCTGTAACTCTAGCTCCAGAGAGACTCTCAGATGCACATACCCACAACCAAAATTTAAAAATAATAATAATAAGTTTTAAAAGTCTTTTAAAAATCTTTTTGTAGCCAGGGCTACACAGAGAAACCCTGTCTTGAAAAACCAAAATCAATCAATCAATCAATCAATCAATCAATCAATCTTTTTGTGAGTGGGGGTTACAAGGACTGACTGCCATGAGGGCCTCAGGCACACTTGAGGGGTACAGCTTGCCCATCCCGAAATGCCACATGCCACCACTGTCCTGGATGCCCATCTTTGTACCCAGCCATGTAGTGACCAAGTCCCACTTCTGGTACTTTGTGTCACAGCTAAAGAAGATGATTTAGTTAGGGGGTAGGCAGTGTTCTGTGGGCAGGTGTTTGGGAAGTCAGCACAGCATACACTCCTGCTTTTGAAAACTTTAAAAATATTGTTAGTGTGAAAAGGCAACGTGGGCATGCTGGCAGACATGGTACAGACAGCATGTACAGAGAGTATTGGGACCTGACCACCACTGGTATCTTCACACAGCACTACCCAGACACGGGTGCCTGGAACCATGTCTGTGCTCATTCCATCCAGAGTTAAAGCGGAAGAGACTGCAGCAGGCAAGTGCCGCTGGCCAGATGTCAAGCAGTTCCACGACTCCACAATCAAGTGTCCATTGCCCCAGTGCGTGCTGGGGTACCAGCACAAGCCACGACTCACTACCAAGATGCCCCAACCTTCTTTTACACCCAGAGACTTACTGAGTAAGACTCCAGAGTCAGAGAAAAGTCTTTAAAGTAGGGGCTATAAAGAAGGCAAAGCACTTAAGAGCACGTTGCTCTTGCCGAGGACCAGGCTCTCTTTTCAGCACCCACACGGAGGCTCACAATACTCTTCCTGCACCCCAGGCACCATGCACACAGATGGGGCACATACACGCCTGCAGGTAAAATACCCATGCTTTTAAATAGTTTTTAAGTAAATGATGCAAAGATAAAAACTATGTACTTTTGAAAACTTTAAAAATATTGTTGGTGGGCCGGGCGTGGTGGCGCACGCCTTTAATCCCAGCACTTGGGAGGCAGAGGTAGGTGGATTTCTGAGTTCGAGGCCAGCCTGGTCTACAGAGTGAGTTCTAGGACAGCCAGGGCTATACAGAGAAACCCTGTCTCGAAAAACCAAAAAAAAAAAAAAAGAAAAAGAAAAAAAATATATATATATAGTTGGTGTGAAAAGGCAATGTGGGCATGCTGGCAAGCAGCAGGAGCTTCAATCCACACTCAGGAAGCAGAGATAGGCAGATCTCTGCGAGTTCCAGGCCAGTCTAGGCTGCATAATGAGACCCTGTCACAAAGAAGAGAAGAAGGGGAGGGAGGGACGGGGAGGGAAGAGGAGCACACATGACGCAGAGGCTGAGGAGAGAGAAGATGGCTAAGCAGATAAGCAGCACACTTGGTGTACAGGCATGAGGGTGTGAGTCATATCCTCAGCACCAGGGAGAATCCAGGCATGACCTCATGCGCCTGTAAGTCAGCGCCGTAAAATGGAGGCAGGACAACAGCTGGGTTTTCTGGCCATCAGCTAAGCTGTGATTTAGTAGGAAATCCAGATTCAAAGGGAATAATAAGGTAGACAGTGATATACAATAAGACACCCAGCGTCCTCTTTCAGGTCAGTGTGTGTGCACAGGTAAACACACCTATACACACACAGAGTAAACATACATGCTATGTGACACAGTACTCAAGAAGGCCGAGGGCTCAAAGTCCCAGGTCATCCTGAGCAACGCAGTGAGATACTTCAAAAAACAACAACAACAACAACAAAACAAAACACCACCACCCCCTGAAAAAGAAAACCTTCATTTACATGTCTGTTAATTACAAATATGCAGAGAGAAAAATAATTACCTCAAAAATGTTTACTTTCTGAATATGGTATGCGGGTGTTTTGTCTGCACATGTGTGTATCTATGCATCAGTGCCTGGTGCTCAAGGAAGCCTGAAGAGAACATCAGATCCTGAAACTGGAGTTAAAGATTGTGTGTAGGTGCTGGGAATTGAACCCAGGTCCTCTGGAAGAGTGGCCAGTGCTCATAACCACTGAGCCATCTCTCCAGCCCACCTTCAACTTTAATAGTATTCACATAGATGGAAGCTGGGGTTATGGATATCTTTTGGGTTCTGTCAGTTATACTCGGAGTTTTGCCCAACCCCAATCAATACATAATATTTTAAAAATAAAAGCATTTAATTTCAACTTAAAACAAAAACTAAGCAATAAAATACAATTTAAAATAGAAATACGGTCTAAATATCTTTTAACACTCTTGCAAAGAGTTACTATTATTTATAGTATGAAAATTGTTAAATATAATGTCCAATGTTAACAGTCTGACTAGTAACAATATAAAAAGTAATAACTACTATGTATGATCAAGATAAACTGTACGAGCTGGGTGTGGTGGCACAGAGGCAGGAGGATTTCTCAGTTTGATGCTAGCCTGGTCTACAGAGTGAGTTCCAGGACAGCCAAGGCTACACAGAGAAATCCTGTGTCAAAAAAACAAAACAAAACAAAACAGATAAACTGTATAAAAAAGCAGCACTTAGTGCTTCACAGGCATCCGTGCAAAACAAAATCTGAGAAAGCGACTTTACTTAAAATTATACTATATGCTACAACAGGATATTATTTGACAATAAAAAGTGACAAAAGTGACAAAGTACTGATTACATAGTGAAAGAAGCCAGCAGCCTGGCAATAATACAAAGGGAGAAGGGACTGACTGATAGCTAGTCATGTCTGTCGGGTATAAGATGTCTCTTGGGGGGTGACAACATTCTTAGGTTGTGGGGACAGTAGCACAACTCTGAATAGATTTTCAAAAATCATTAAGTTCTGGCATTTAAATAAAAGGGTAATTAAATCTGAGCCAGACTTAGTAGTACACACCTTTAACCCCAGCTCTTGGCAGACAGAGGCGGGCAGTTCTAGTCCTAGGCCACCCTGGTCTATACAGGGAGTGCCAGGCCTGAAAGAACTCCATAGTGAGATCCTGCCTCAAATAAATAACAAACAAATAAATGATTAAATTTTACTATATGACTATTTCAAAAAAGTTATAAGATTTAAAAAGGTTTATGACAAAATAAGATTCATGCTTTTAATCAAAACATGAATGATTTTTAAATTCTAGATTCTCAAATTACTAAGAGTAATATAAACAGATTTTCTAGCACTAAAATAAAAAACTGGCCTCGATGAAGTCATCTGACTAGTGGATAAATTAATGACTCAAGCAGTGAAGACCGCTAATGCCTTCAGAGGACAAGCTCAGTTCCTACCCAGTGCATCTCAGGAAGTTCAAGACTTGGCTGTAACTTCAGCTCAGGGGCATCTAAGTCTCCAGGGCACCCACAGGCTTGTGCACGCCTCCCCCTCCCCGTGCACACATATAAGAAATAAAGTTTAAAAAGAAAATTGTAAAAAACTCCTTAATCTCAAAAGATTGCTGTCTTGTGAGGAGAGAAGAGAGCCATGACTCTCGTGTGGTATCACTTTGAAGGCTGTTGAGCCCTAGATATGGACAGGAATTGTTTTAGTTCGGGAATTGATTTAGACTTCTTTTGACAATGCCTGACCATTCTCAATGAACAGAGCTATGGAGGTTCCAAGGTACTGCACAAGGCTGACCTAACACCTTTTTCCACATGTACTGCTCTGAGTTACGACTGCAGGGGCTCAGCTGGCTGTAGGGCAAGAGTTAGAACATGGTTTTCAGACTACTTTTCTGAGACATAGAATCTACCTCACGTATAGCTTCTGTGAGCATCACAGAAGAAAATATTCACTAGGTAGGCTGCAGAGGTAGCTCAGTTGTGCTTGCCTTACCCACAGAGGACCTGGGTCCATCCCCAGCACTCAGTTGTGCTTGCCTTACCCACAGAGGACCTGGGTCCNAAAAGGAAATTTAATATCGAAAGAAAAAAGAAAAAATTGTCACAGATAATGAAGAATTCAACAGATGACAAAGATGTGTTCATAGCAGGTACCCAGAAATAAATTATAAGCCAAATTGTCTCTGAACTTAGCAAACACTTCCAGGTGGGAAGCTCTTCGGAATCTATCATGCCTGAACAAAGCACACATAGAATACAGCCCTGCTTAGCTTTTAACACTCCTAAGGCACAGCTATCTATTATAACTAGATCCAAGGCATGCGTCTGTCCTCTCAAATACATAAAAGCTTTCCAGGTATATTTACAGAGTCATGAAAGAGTCAGAAGAGAATAAAAGCACCATGTGAAAGTTAACACAATCACCGTGTGAAATTTAATACGATGAAAAGGACTTGTTTCAGTGAAAATGATTCACATAGGAATCCATAGTGAACTTATGTTCACCTGAGTGAGACACGGTGAAATAAATCTGTAAGCCCTGACCTCAGAATCATGAAGCAGAAGGGAACAAAACTGACTATACAGAATGAGACCATGTATCAAAACAAAATAAAACAAAACATAGGATAGCTCAAAAAAGGCTTAGTCTATACATTAAACTCATATAAAATATCTAATCACTTACTAATATGCTTTCATTTTTAAGTGAAGTATGAAAGCCAGTAAGATTGGTGTCTTTATGATAAGGAAGCATGGCCAGGCAGTGGTGGTGTACGCCTTTAATCCCTGCACTTCGTAGGCAGAGGCAAGTGGATTTCTGAGTTCAAGGCCAACCTGGTCGACAGAATGAGTTCAGGACAGCCAGGGCTATACAGAGAAATCCTGTCTTGAAAAACCAAAACAGGGGGCTGGTGAGATGGCTCAGCGGGTAAGAGCACCCGACTGCTCTTCCAAAGGTGATGAGTTCAAATCCCAGCATCCACATGGTGGCTCACAACCATCCGTAACGAGATCTGGCGCCCTCTTCTGGATTGTCTGAGGACAGCTACAGTGTACTTACATATCATAAATAAAATAAATCTTTAAAAAAAAAAAAAAAAAAAAAAAAAAAAAAAAAAAAAAAAAAAAAAAAAAAAAAAAAAAAAAAAAAAAAAAAAAAAAAAAAAAAAAAAAAAGAAAAACCAAACCAAAACCAAACCAAAACAAACAAAACAAAAAAAGGAAGCATGAAAGAAATTATAAACAAATCTAGGAAACAGATGGTATGGTAGCTACTTAGAAGACTGAGGTGAGACTATTTCAAGTTCAAGGCTAGCCTAAGCTCACAATTCCAAGCTGCAGTCCATCACAGCGGGGATGTCAGGGCACAGGAGACCTGCTCACACTACATCACAATCAAAAGCAGAAAGCAATGAATTAGTGCATGCTTGTGCTCAGTCCACAGTCTCCATTTTTTGTTTTGGTTTAGTTTGTTTTCTTTCTTTCTTGCTTGCTTGCTTGCTTGCTTGCTTGCTTGCTTGCTTGCTTTCTTGCTTTCTTGCTTTCTTTGCTTTCTTTGCTTTCTTTGCTTAGTTACTTAAATTTTTTGAGACAGGGTCTTGGCTATGAGAAGCTCTGGTAGGCCTAGAAGTTACTATCTGTTTACATCTCCCCCACATAGTCCTGGGATTAAAGCATGTATTCTACCACGCCCTGCTTTGACATTTTAAAAAACAAACAAACAAACAAACACCATTCATGCATTGGGTAGTGGGCAGCACTGAGATCAGAGGTCACCTTTTCCAGAAAGTGGGTTCTCTCCTTCTACCATACAGGTTCCAGAGTTCTAGCCCAGGTCAGCAGGCTTGCTAGTACCCACTGAGTCACACCACTGCCTTTCTTCATTCTTTCACACAGCGTGGCTGCAATGTCTAGGGACTGACACTACATACATCTCTTCCCACATCTATTAACACAACTAAGAGAATCCCTCAGGTACTCTCAGAGATTCCTCGCCCAGGTGACCAAAAATGTTTTTCCTTTAATAAATTACTTAAAAGGTCTGTGGATAAAGGGGCTGGAGAGATGCTTTAGTAGTTACATAATGCTCTTACAGAGGACCCAAGTGGTTCTCTTCACCCATATCAGGCAGCTCTCAACTGCCTGTAACTCCAGCTCCAAGAGCTCTAACATACCTACCCTTCTGGCCTCTCTCTGTGGGTACAGAGTGCACAGATGCCAACACATAATATAAAATTAAAAGAGGGGCTGGTGAAATGGCTCAGCAGTTAAGAGCACTGACTGCTCTTCCAGAGGTCCTGAGTTCAAATCCAAGCAACCACATGGTGGATCACAACCATCCGTAACCAAATCTGATGCCCTCTTCTGGAGTGTCTGAAGACAGCTACAGTGTACTTACATATAATAAATAAATATTTAAAAAATAAAATTAAAAGAAAAAAATCTTTGGAAAACAAAATCAACTGGGAGCTATCAAAACTTGGTAGTAGAATGCTCACCTACTGTGTGCAAAACCTTCATTTCAACTCCTAGTTTTGGGGAAAACAGTTATTGAGGGTTGGAGAGATGGCTTGTTACTTCTCTTCAAGAGGACACAAGTTTGATTCCCAGCACCCATGTCAAGTAGCTCAAAGTCACCTGTAATTACAACTTCTGAGGATCTAATGCCTTCCTCTGGCCTCCACAGCACCAGCATATACAAACGTAAATACACACACATGCGCGCCCACACCACACACACACACACACACACACACACACACACACACACACACACACACAACTATTTTTTTTTTTAGGAAGTTATTCTAAGGGCTGGGTGTGGTGACACACGCAGTGCTCAGCACTCAGAAGGTGGAGGTGGAGGTGGGCATCTCGGAGTTCCAGGCCAGCCTGAACTATGAAGCCAGTTCCAGACTAGCCAGGGCTACAAAGTCAGATATAAAGACATTAGTTATATAAAGACATATGTTCTCTGCCAGTTTAAAATGACCATAATTATTTCATTCGTCACTAAAAACTGAGGAAATCCTGAGGAGCAGAGGCAGGAGGATTGCTGCATGGTCAAGGTCAATGTTGGCTATAATAAGACCCTGTATTAAAAACACATCACAAAAAGAAACAGAAATCTGGGGCTGGAGAGATGGCTCAGTGGTTAAGAGTGCTGACTGCTCTTCTGAAGGTCCAGAGTTCAAATCCCAGCAACCACATGGTGGCTCACAACCATCCGTAACAAAATCTGATGCCTTCTTCTGGAGTATCTGAGGACAGCTACAGTGTACTTACATATAATAAATAAATAAATAAATCTTTTAAAAAAAAAACAGAAATCTAATATTCATATTTTTATGCCAGATAATATATATATATATTCTTACATTCACATACAACATTGAATGTTCACTTTGCTTTATTGCAAACTTGTTACTTAATATCTATTTATTACTTTTCTTACCTCTTGTGTTAATTTTGGAATGGACCTCAAGCTGGGGATCACTTGAAACCATACAAGGCCACCAAGGGTAGGTTCCCACCTTGGACCACACAAGATCACCAACCTGGAACTTAACACCAGTGGACGTTTCTGTTGTTGGAACAGAAGACAGTATTGGCTGAACCTACAGGAAAAGGTCACAAAACTCCATCAGAAAAGAATGAAACAGAAAAAGAAGGAACCTACAGAAAAATGCCACAAAACTCCAACAGAAGAGAAAAAGGGGGAGGAGGGTAGAAGAGAGGAAGGATAAAAGAAGGAGAAAGGAGGGAAGGGAGAGAGCTATGTATTAATTACATGCTAGGTGCTCCTAGGGCTGGGGAGATGGCTTAGAGGATAAGGTGCCTGTCACTCAAGCACGAGGCGCCAAGCAGGTGAGCTAGCACATATCTGTACTACAGTGTTCCTCTGCAGATGAGAGGTGGAGAAAGAACATTCTCCAAAAGCTTGTGAGCCAGTCAGCCTGGCAAATACTGGGGCAAATAACAAAGAGACCATTTCCACAACAAGGTGAAAGGACACACAGTTGTCCTCTGACCTCCAAGCTGTGAGCTGCAGCATACACACACCCATACTCACGCACATAAACACACATGGAGTGCTTACAATGTAAAAATTATCTCCAATTACACTCTTGCCTGGTATCGACTAAGCTATAGCTAGCAAAAAAGAATGGGGGGAAATAATAAGGCCATCCTCAATACTGAAAACAGGACCACTGGTTTCTGTTGCATCCTGGGAATTCAGTGAAAACAGAGGATCATGGCTGTAAAAGGACAATCACTCATAGAAAACATCTAGTCCTAAAAAGCACCCAGGGTTTTTCAGTGCACTCTCTGACATACAGATGGGCATGAATGATAATGGTGGACTACTAACAATCAGCCGCTATGCCGTCACCTCTCTTTGTTCTTTGAAGACTTAACTCATTTTACTCTAAGTGCATGAATATATTTTTCCTGTACATGTGTGCTCAATGCCTCCGGAGGTCAGAAAAGTGTTGGATCCCCTGGAACTGGAGCCAGCGTTCAAGTGCTGGGAACTGAACTTGGGTCCTCTGGAAGAGCAACCAGTGCTCACAATCACTAAGTCATCTCTCCAGCCCTGTCACCTTCTGACACCATACCTGGTCGCAGTATTCACAAGCCACTCACCGGGATGGCCTCTTTGAGCACTGGCTCTTCTCTTGGCTTCTCTGGTGCAGTGTCCACCCTCTCATTTGGTCTCTAGGCAGAAAAATGTAGGGGACAGAATAAAGAGGCAGTAAACCTCAGACAGGACGTACATTGACGGGTGCTGCGGGCTTTAACCTGTCCACTCCACACTCTAGTTAGAACTCACTGCTTACTCTATCACCTAAACGGCACTGCTAAGCAGACTGGCTTTCTCCTTTCTTAACACTTGATTTCTTCTCCCACCTCCCCACACCTGTTACTGTCTGATGTGTGCAGAGGGCAGAGGATACATGGGAGTGGTTTCTCTCCTCCCACCTTTATGTAGATTCCAGGCATTGAACACATGTATCCAGGCTTCCTCAGAAAGCACCTTTACTCAATGACATCTTCTCAGCCATTTTCTTTTTTTAATCAGACAGAAGGAAAAATAGGACCCTTGAGACAACTCAAAGCTGTAACCTGGAATTTTTCTGGAAAGTACTTTGGTAATGTGTATGGAGAGCCTTAAATTTTCAGATTTTTGTCCAGGAAATTTTCTAAAATTGTTTCTGAAAAGGCACTGAGTAAAGTGCGAAGATATGCAAACCAGTCCTGCTTCTAAAAACTGCACCAGAAGACAGTGTGTCTGGGGCTGGGGCTGGGGCTAGGGCTGGGACTGGGACTGGGACTGGAGATGGCTCAGCAGTTAAGAGCATCTGCCCTTGTAGAGTTCAGTTCCTAGAACCTACACCTGGAGGCTGGCAACTGCAGGTAACTCCAGCTCTAAGACCTCTGACCTCTGACAGCACTCCTGTGCACATGCCCAGATAGATACAAACTCACATAAGCATAGTTAAATAAATTAATAAATCATCTTTAACATAGTTATATAAAAATAAAACTGATTAAATATAAAGGTAATATGTATGTGTGTGTGTATATATATATATATACATATATATATATATATGTGTGTGTGTGTGTGTGTGTGTGTGTGTGTGTGTGTGTGTATGTGCTTACATACATGTGAAATGAAAGCAGAAGATGGATCTTTGTCTGAAGGGACCAGCAAGACAGGGGTGGGGGTGTCAGAAAAGGGTGATGCTTATGCAACTGTAAGTAAGGAATGACATATGAAAATGTCATAATGTACATTAATTAAAATATTAATTTAAAGTAAAGAAGTATAAAATTTCAAAGTACAAACTATTATATTACTTTTTAAATCATGAGCCCCAGAAATACATTCTTTTTAAAGTGAACTTCAGAAGTCTGGAGAGAGGGCTCTTTGGCTACACGCACTGGCTGCTCCTGCAAAGGACCTGGGTTTGGTTCCCAAACACAAAACTGTGGAGACTCACAGGCATCCACAACTCGTTTCAGGGATGCGATGCCTTTTTTTGACTTCCAGAAGCACAAGGCATGCACGTGGGACACAGACATACGTGCAGGCAAAACACTAATACACATTATTAGTTAAACAAATCAAAGGTTTTTGAAATAGTGAACTTGTGGCTAGCAGGATGGTGAAGGTGCCTACCACCAAGCCCGCCTTCCTGAGTTCACCCCGGGAACCACACTGTGGAGCACAGAGACTTCCCCTGACTCCCACTCACACCCTGGCATACACAGACACACCACAGCACAAGCAAGCAAACAGATCATTTCAAAAGTAAATGTCCATGTTGGGTCCAGTACCACAGACTTGTAACACCAGATACTTGAGAGCTAAGGCAGGAGGATAGCTTGAGCTGAGGCCAGCCAGAGTAACAGAATTTTTCTCTTAAAATGGGGTGAGGAAAGAAGTATAAAACTGAATACCCGAAGCTGTGCTCCAACCCTCCCCATATATACACATACTAACATTGATAACTAAGACAATTTACAAGGCAGGTAAAGGTGATGGTTACAGCAGAGTGCTTGCCAGAGCATGTGCAAAGCACTGGGTTCAGTTCCTACAAGCTCAGAGAAAACAAAGAACTCCTGTAGGGCAATCTGGAACTAGCTACTAAAAGTCTACAATATGTTTACTCTTTCATTCAACAATTACATTCCAGGAATTAATCCTACAGAAACACAAAAATATATAAAAGTAACAAATTTAACCAGAGAGATTGTAATTATAGTATTATTTTGGAGTAATCCACACATCTATCAACATCTTCAAACTTTTTATTAAAACAAAAACAAAAAAATCAATGTGTACCTTAAAAAGACTTGATACAACATAAGACAAACATATAATAGTAATTATCTGTTTGGGACAATGAGATTAAAGAAACATGAAAAAAAAATCTATACTTTTGTATTATTTGCATTTTCTGTAAAAAGCAAATTTTCTTGGGAGACAGGAGCAGGCCACCAAGGCGGGGCGAATGAGACTCCTTTAAAAAATGTAAATTTCTCTAAAGGAAAGGGTTTGCTTGTTTACTTATTTATTTTGGTCTCTCTATGTAGTCCTAGCTGTCCTAGAACTCACTCTGTGGACCAGGCTGGCCTCAAACTCACAGATATCCCCCTGCCCCTGCCTCCTGAGCACTGGGGTTGAAGGTGTGCACCACCACCACCCAACTTAATTGTTGGTAGTTTTTCAGGCTATTTTAATACATTGTCAAATTTATGTAAAAGGATTTGAAATTTTCAGTCATTTTCAAAGGAAAGAGGTGGCAAGAGAAAGAAAGCCCAAGATTTACTCTAAATTCCCTTATTCCATGCAAAATGCCACATGTCACAGATGTGCTAACCTGGAAACAAAACAGAAAGCCAGCGGGGATTTAGAGATCTCTGGGCTCATAAGGTGAATCCGGTCAACATGAAAAACAGCGTCATAAACTTAAGTAAGAGAAGCTCTACACCAGTTGTGCTGGGGCAAGCCTCAATTCCAGCATTCAAAGCCAAGAGGAAGGTGAGCTGCGGCCATTCAAGAGCAGAGCAGCCTGGAACACACAGACAGAAGACATCTTAGGAGGAGGGAAGGGAAGAGTGACAGGCTTTCCTGGAGAAATGGCCAGTGAGAGTCAAGTGCAGGGTTAGAGAGCAGGCTCCACAGTTGAGGCACTTTTGCTCTTGCAGAGGACCTAGGTTCAGTTCCCAGCAACCACAGGATGGCCAAACACCTGTACCTATACTCTAGTTCCAGACAACCCAACACCCTCTTCTGGATTTCTTGGGTGTTGTGTGCACATGGTACAGACATATATGCAGGCAAAATACTCACGTATAAAATAAAAATAAATCTTTTTTAAAGTTAAAACTGGATATGGTGGCACACAGTTTTCTGTAGACCTGCCTGATCTACATAATGAGTTAAAGAACAACTTAAAAAAAAAAAAAAATGAAGTCAAATGCTCAGAATCAAGAAAAACAAGGGTTTAGAGAATGCTACCAGACAGCTTCTGAGTATGGAATTCTCCTCTGTCAACTGTGAGAGGAGAAGAAGCAAGCTCACACTTCCTGGACCCCACTGTTACTGAGGAAGAGGAGGATACCACGCAGAAGGGGAGCTGCCGCTCTTCCTTATGTCTCGCTCAACTGCACTTGACCTCTGTGAGAGATTATGAGTGTGTACTGCTTTCAAATATTTGCAGTTGATACTACATGGGAAGATCTATTTTCTAGTAAAAATCTCTTCTTTCTTTTTAATTATAGGAAAAAAATTAATAAAAAATAAGCAGAATTCCTCCTTGATCTAATAGCTCCATTTCTAATTGCACCTCAAACAGAAAGAAGGATCTCAGAGAGAGATCTACAGCTATGTCCATATCAGTATCATTCCAAACAGCTGGGAAATGGAATCAACACACGCAATATATATATATATATATATATATATATATATATATATATATATATATATATACACACACACACACACACACACACACACACACACACACATATATATATATACTGAAGGAAGGAAGGAAGGAAAGAAGGAAGGAAGGAAGGAAGGAAGGAAGGAAGGAAGGAAGGAAGGAAGGAAAATTCTGGTAGAATGTAAGCTCTTAACAACATTAGCTAAATATTTCTCAAAGAGATAAACAAAATTATATTCTCCAAAAGAACAAAACTACAAAACTACTAATGTTCACAGGCAAGCACAGCAGTTCTCAGAAACTAAGCTAAAAGTCAATTCAGATGTGGATTTTTGTGTACCCATGTCTCTTCACAACATCTAGGCAGGAAATGTTAACGGTGGAGTTGGGAATGTTGCACTGTGGTACAACACGTGCCTACCCTGTGCAATGCTAGAGTAAAAGAAGTGCTATACTGAGTGTGTCTGTGGTGCACAACTAACTTCTATCCTCCTTATTCATTTAATCAACAGAAAGTCAATATGAGACACTATTCTGTGTGGGGCATTTGTTAGACGGCATTAAGAACTTAAGATTTAAAAAAAAAAAAAGGCCAGGCGGTGGTGAGCACTTGGGAGGCAGAGGCAGGCGGATTTCTGAGTTCGAGGCTAGCCTGATCTACAGAGTGAGTTCCAGAACAACCAGGGCTACACAGAGAAACCCTGTCTCAAAAAAAGAAAGAAAGAAAGAAAGAAAGAAAGAAAGAAAGAAAGAAAGAAAGAAAGAAAGAAAGAAAGAAAGAAAGACAGACAGACAGACTCAGGACTCCTGATGCAATTGGAGACATGGCTCAATGGTTAAGAGCAGTTGCTGCTCTCCCAGAGAACCCAGTTCAGTTCCCAACATCCACAGCAAGTGGCTCACAACAGACTATAACTCTAACTCCAGGGGATCCAAGACCCTCTTCTGGCCTCCATGGATAGCTGCATGCACATGCATGAACATACATGAGAACATAAGAGGGAACTGGTGAAACAGCTCCAAGAGAAAGGCACTTGCTGCCAAGCCTGACAACCTGAGTTCAATTCCTGGGATCAACATGGTGAACAAGGAGAACCTACTCCCCAGTTATCCTCTGACTGCCACACATGCTGTATGGCGTGCATGCGCACGCGTGTGCACACCCACACCCACACACACACACACCCACACACACACACACACACCGCTTTAAAAACAGCATTTCAGAGAGTATTACATTGTATGATAATAAATTAAAAAAAAAAAAAAACACTGAAAGAAAAACAGAAAGAGAGGGAGGGAAAGATGGGCTGGAGAAATAGCCTGGTAGTTAAGAGCATTGGCTGCTGTTCCAAAGGACCAGAGTTCAATTCCCTGAACCCACGTGGTGGATCAGTTCTGTTTGTAACTCCAGTTGCAGAAGATCCAAGGCCCTCTTCTGTCTCCACAGGCACTGCACTCATGTGGTAAGTATATAGACATACATGTAGACAAAATACCCATACACTTACATACTTACAACACACACACACACACACACACACACACACACACACACACACACACATGAATGAACTAGAATATAAGTACCTGTGAGCAGATAGCTTTTGCTTTGTATTCACAGTCACACCTTCAATTCTTAGAACAGTGACTGACGTGATATTCAATCAACATGTGTTAAGTGAATAAGAAAATGACAGAAAAATAGGGAAATACATGAAATACTACATGTGGGACTCATGATAACCTAGACTTACTGTGACCTTTATCCCAAGGTGGGTGGGGGGAGAGATCAATCACATTTTAGTCATACTAAATAATAGAATCCAGCTATCCAAGAAATGTTCAATTAAATAATCTTTCTTTAAACCAAAGACAATAAATTAACCTATTCAGATATATGAAACATAAAGGCTAATAAGTATCACAAAATAAGCATTTATTTGTTTCTCCCTAAATGCATATCTAGGAAACATCAATAGTTTATATCATAAACTTTTCATTCAAGTTAGAACTGATCTAGCCGGGCGTGGTGGCGCACGCCTTTGATCCCAGCACTTGAGAGGCAGAGGCAGGCAGATTTCTGAGTTCGAGGCCAGCCTGGTCTACAGAGTGAGTTCCAGGACAACCAGGGCTACACAGAGAAACCCTGTCTCAAAAAACCAAAAAAGAAAGAAAAAAAAAAAGAAATATAAATAGAACTGATCTACTACATACTTAGTATAATTATTTTATTGCCATGAAATTCACAATCAAATCTCAGATATTAAAATAATTTACCAGAACTGAGCGTGCTGGCTCATGCCTTTGGATTAAAAAAACTAAAAAAAACCTAAAACAACAACAACAACAACAACAAAATCCACCAGTATACATGGGCTTTGATAAAAACTCCATTTGAAGAACTAATCAACATGTTTAAATAATGTGCCTTAATTGTATTTTATTTTTGAGACAGGGTCTCACTGCGTAGCCCTGGCTGGCCTGGAATTTCCTGAGCTCCCTCCACCTGCCTGCATCTGCCTCCACTTGCTGAGTGTGAGAACTGAAGACGCAGGCCCCAGTGCGGCTGCTCGGCTGCTCGGCCTCCGTTCTGCTTAGTAGCAAACACTTGGGAACCATCTTATATCTAAGCTCTAGCAGCAAATCTGGCCTGATATAAATCCCCTTTCCTTTGGCTTTTGTATCCATCTTCCAAAACCAAGAGTTTGATATAAACAAGTAAAAATAATTGAGCCTCTCAAGGGGCAGAGATAGATGGATCTCAGGATCTCAGCCTGGTGTACAGAATGAATTCTAGGACTGCCAGGGTTAAACAGAGAAACCCTGTCTTGGAAAGCCCCCAAGGAGGTGGGAGGAGAGAAAAGGAAGCAAGACTCTTGGTGTGAAAAACGTTAAAGACATCTCCTCACTAATATTGCCTATTATCTTCTCATCAAGTATTTATTCATTATATTTCCAGGCACTTTGCCAATGGCAAGAACTCACTAGAAATATTCATATTTGAAAAGAAAAACATAAAAAAGATTCCCAACTTCCAGTAAACACAGAAGAGAATAAAACTACACAGAGCATTCCAACTTACACTCTGTCCCTCCGGTTCTAACTTGGAAATCTTGTGTGACCTGCGCTCTTCGGATCGAGATGACTCGTGTCTGTTGCTCTTTTTCCTCTTTTCCTTTCTGCTTTCATGCTTTGACTTTGTGTGCTCACTTGCCTGTACTTCATTTAAAAGGTCTCCACAGAGGGAAGACTCAAACAACTCCCTGCCATTCTGGATAGTTTTGGTTATTTTTAGTTTAATCTCAGGTGAGCCTGTCTTCTTTGGAATCACAGTTTGTGGTACCGAAGGAAGAGGAAGAGGAGGAGGAGGAGGAGGAGGAGGAGGTGGTGGCTGTGGAGGAGAAGGTTTTTCCAGAATTTCATGTGGTCTTGTGTTTGGAATTTCTGAATGGTAATAGTCAGTAGGGCTAAAGTTTCTAACTGCACCAAAACCGTTGGCTGACCCATTAGGATACTGATTATATGGTGGGTATTTGGTTTGAGTTTCATACAAGCTGATTGATGGTGGGTAGCCATTTGTGAGCGGAGGAAGATCTTCTGTTGTAGGTGGATATTGAAAACCTTGTTGCAAAGTAGCTTCGAAGGGTGTCGGGCCACCATCTTCAACAATGTCACTGTGGTTATCAAAGGCATCCTCCTGGCGGATGTTGGCCGAGTCAATGAGTTGAGGTGGTTGCTGAATTGTGTTTCCCATGATCCCTTGCATGAAAGAGAAAGAGAAATCCATTGTTCTGCTCCAGCATCCTTAACTTTCCCTTTCTCTCATCGAGCCTAAAATTTAAGAGAATTAAAAAGTGTTAAAATTCTAATAGGCAAGAAGCCAACCAAGGATTATACAAGCTCTTTATACCTAATTTTCACATTCAGATATGCAGACATTAAACTTACATCATTCTGACATAAAGCAAATAGCATCAGCTATGGAGCCCAGGCTGTCCTTAAACTGGGGAGTCTCCTGGCTCATCCTCCCAGGTCCTGAGATTATAGAAACACACCACCACATCCAGCAAAAGCCCTGCTTACTTCTATAGCAACTTTAGCATGTGTAAGTAATCTTCACACATGTATTTTCCTCCTTTATTCCTCCTCCTTCTCCTTCCTTTTTTTTTTTTTTTTTTTTTTTTTTTTTTTTTTTTTTTTTTTTTTTTTTTTTTTTTTTTTTTTTTTTTTTTTTTTTTTTTTTTTTTTTTTTTTTTTTTTAAAGACAGGGTTTTTCTGTGTAGCTGTGGCTGTCCTGGAACTCACCCTGAGGATCAGGCTGGCCTTGAATTCACAGAGATCTGTCTGCCTCTGCCTCCCTAGTGCTGGGATTAAAGGTATATACCACCCCTGTGGCATTATACTATATTCTTTAAATGGTTATATAGTAAACTGTAGTATCACTTTAATAGATTCAACCATAAATGTACTATAATTCAATTAGCTGATTACAAGTTTTTAGTAAACAAACATGCCTTCAGAAAAAACCTTTTGAGTCAGGGTACCACCATGTGACCTACACTGTCCTCACAGTCATGACTCTCCTACCTCTGCCCCTGAGTACTGGGACTATAGGCATACCCTACTACATAGACACTCTTGAAGAATGTTCTCTTCAGCGGGGCACACTATTAGATGCCTGCCGTTGCATGACTGAGGCGGTGGAGACAGACAAACCTTGAGTTGGAGGCAAACTGAGCAATAAGTAAGGAGACCCTGCCTCAAAGAGAAAAATCAAACTATAAATTTGTGCATATGTGTATTCATATAGGGCAGATTTAAAACTTTTTATCTAGCTGCACAACTGTTCAATTGGCCATACTCTATCAATTTATATAATCATATTGCTAGTGTGTAAAGCTGTCTAGTTATCTATACTCTTGGCCATTATCTAAAGTGGCATATATAGCAGAATCATTTTTAAATGCACATCCTGGTATTTTACTCTTGAAGCTTCCAGTTTAATAAAGTCTGTGTGGAGGGGGTTAAAGCTTGAGTATTTTAAGACCACATTCTGGCTAATTTTGATGCAAGTTCTTTTTGCTAGATCACTGTAGTTCATCACTGTATTTATTATACAATTATGCAATGTGCTACAAGGCTATGAACATGCCCACATTAGGTAGCAATGTTTTTTTTTGGGGGGGGGTGTTTTTTTTTTTTTTTCCCGAGACAGAGTTTCTCTGTATAGCCCTGGCTGTCCTGGAACTCACTCTGTAGACCAGGCTGGCCTCAAACTCAGAAATCCGCCTGCCTCTGCCTCCTGAGTGCTGGGATTAAAGGCGTGCGCCACCATGCCCGGCAGGTAGCAATGTTTAATGTAGACACACATCTGCAA
Source organism: Mus minutoides (assembly GCA_902729485.2). Taxonomy (NCBI): domain Eukaryota; kingdom Metazoa; phylum Chordata; class Mammalia; order Rodentia; family Muridae; genus Mus; species Mus minutoides. The sequence continues at coordinate 88,990 of LR750866.1, forward strand.
TAAGACCACCTTGTCTTGTCAGAACTTGGGCAAGTTCACATCCAAGATAAAACATTAATGAATAGTTCAGATACTATTTTTACATTTTCATCTGTAGAACAAACAGGTTTTAGTACTATATTAACTCTGATAAGCTGATTTTAGATATTTGGAATATTGTGAAGGCTTTTGAGGCATATAGACTAGTTCAATTCCATGATTAACAGTGTCTACCTTCTTTGTTTAAGTAGTATCTAGTACTTACCAAACTCAAAACTGCAGATCAGAGAGGGAAACAAAACCTAACAATGTACTTTTTGAGCCATACCCACCCACTCATACAGCTGCTGTCCGCTCTACTGTGAGCAAACAAATAACCTGAGACATTTTAAATTTTCTAACAAACTAATCAGAAGGCAAATGTTACCAGTTATGGTAGTACACATCTTTAATATCTGTGAGTTCAAGGCCAGCCTGATCTACACAGTGAGTTCTAGGCCAACCAGAGCTATGAAAGAACAACTAAAAATTAATATTAAAAAACAAAAGCAAAAACCGTGTAAGACAACAAAATCTAATTCTCAGAAGTGCTCTCTCCACAGATGTAGCGGGGGTGGAGGGTGTCAGCAGCAGCCTCACTTTCTTAGCAGCACCTCTGGGCCAGGTGTTTCTATGTCATTTCATCTCCCCTTCATAACACCCTGCTGGGTAGTTAGGTACTGTGACTCCTGTAAAACCCTGTGAAGGCCTGAGTGAGGGGCTAAGCAGTCTGCCAGAACCACAAAGCAAAGGGCAGCTCTAGACTGAATGCAGGCTCACGTGCCCTGCCTCTAAAGCCCATCTCCTCCTCCAAGCTATCGGATTCCTTCTTTTTGTTCAAGTGCTTCATTCCTGGACAACTGTCAAATTAGCAACTATTGTAATGACTAACTCTAATGTTTATACAGAGTTCAACATGAAATCCTCTAATAGCCTTTCCCCAGATATTATCCCTTGTAACAGATGGAGATGCAGAGGCAGCGAGTATTAAGATAAGTAAACACAACTCTGTCAACTGACAGTTAAGCTTCAACTCAGTTGGCTCCAGAACCTGTGCACCCGCTAGCACACACACACCACTCACTGACAGTCCTAAGAAGTGTCACAAATAATATATCAGGAGGCAAGCAAGACAGAAATATTTATAAAACGTGAGCCTTGACAAAAACATCTAGCTCACAGCAACAGGCATAGAGGATTCTCCTAGCTAGTCACAGCAGTTACCTGGACACACCCCAGAGTTGTTGGAGGCTCAATGGGAGGCTGCTCAATCAGACTGGCCTGTGGGCATGTCGATGGGCATGTCTGTGGGCATTTTCTTGAGTGGCGATTAATACAGCAGGCCCAGCCCACCAGGTCAGTACTATCCTGTGCTGGTCTTATGCTATTTAAGAAAGCTAGCTGCACAGAAATGAGGGGTAAGCCAATAAGCAGCAATCCCCCATAGTTCCTGCCTCTATGTTCCTGCTCACTTTCCTCAAAGATGGAAGAAACAAACCTTCCCCTCCCATGCCAAGTTGCTTTTAGTCATCACAGTAACAAAAAAGCAATCTATAAAAGGGTGACTTCTAATTCTGTTACCACACATAGAGCACCACATAGATAAAAATAAAAACTCTTCATGGATACTTCCACCTAAAGGCACATTAAATAGTCACATCCAATAAGATGCAACCTGCATTTTTAGCTGTGATCACTGTCATGATACAAACTTCCAAACGAGTCTCCCAAATCAGTCTACCAGGTTTTCAGATACATGTACTCAGACTCAAGTTTCTATACTTTTCATTAATCAAAAGTTAAAGATTTTGACATTTTTCTTATTTTCCCTTCTCTAGTCCTAACTACAAATAATTTTGTTTTAGTTTGAACTGAGAAGTGCGATAACTGCCCTATTGCAGTGACAAGAGTATTTGTATACATACTGAGGATGAGAGGGACAACACTCAAGGCTTTTTGTACACTGAACATTCACTCAACTCCTGAGCTACATTCCTAGTACTGTAAGCATTTTTAAAAACTGTGTGTGCATGTGCACCATGTGTGCATACATGTGATTCATGTGCCCATGGAGGTATCCAGATACCCTGGAACTGAAACTGTAGGGTCTGTGAGCCGTCTGATGGGTCTTCCACAAGAGCAGTAAGTGCTCTAACCTCTCAGTCATCTCTCCAGACCCTGATATGCATCCTTATTTGATATGCAAAACAACTCTGGAAGGCTGCCAAGGCAGATGCCTGTTAGCTTCACTTGTTAGCTAACTACACAGAATACTGGAGATGTAGATTTTCCCAGGGCCACAGTGTTGGCTTGAAGACTAAAATTTCTGATTTCTACTCTTGTATCCTTTCTCAGTGTCTTTGCCATAGAGGCTGGTGACATGAGGACAACCATACTTTAACCTCAGGAGTCGCACGCACCCTTGGGACTGAAGCAGGCCATTCCCTAACTCAACTTGCTTCTTCATCTTTGTCAGGGCTCCACCCTTTTCATAGCTTCCAGATTACAAAGCACAGACTCATATTCTCTCAAGCCATAAAACTAGTTTGGACAAAGCCTACAGTTTCTTCTTGTTACATTTTGTTTTCTGAGACAGGATCTCTCTAGGTTGCCCTGGCTAGCCTGGAACTTGCTATACAGGCTCAAACATGGATATCCAACTGCCTCTGCCTCTGAGTGCTATAGTTAAAGGTATGCATCACCACACCTGGCAGTTTCTCCTTTTAAAATCAGATTAATTCTTTGATTTCTATATTAATTTCAAAACCCAAACCAGCCATCAGCACTATTATCCTACACTATGGTAATTGATTTTCTAGATAGCTCTTTTGTTTTGTTTTGAGTGTAGCCTGGATAGACCTGGACTTAACTCATGCCAGTCTTCCTGCCTCAGTTTCCCAAATGCTGAGATTAAGGGCAGTGGCCACCACATCTTGCTATTGAGATATGTCTTGCATCTAATGTCTTTCTTCAATGCAGTTAGAAAATAGTTGTTGAAATCAGACTTCTATAAGTCTAATTGCAAACTTAGAAACAGTACAGCTTCATAATATAGCAAATCTTCCCCAGGCCTTTTCTAGGTTTCTATGACCTTTTCTTCTCTCAGTCCAAATTGCATGTACACGAACCAATTTTTCTGAGCATCCACAGAGCCAAACAGTGTTCAACTGTGGACTCGCTACCACATTGCACTCACTTAACTCCACATGGGATGTACTCTTCAACAGTGCAGCCAGCAGGAGCCCAAAGAAACAGAAAGCTCAGCTCTTCTTCTCCCAGGCTCCTTCCTGAACCCACATCCTTCAATGTTCCCCCTCTGGAGACGTCTTACTTCCCAGATACTCCCCCTGAATCTAAATGCCCATATCTGAAACTCAGTTTTTAGTGTCTCTAAATGTGTACTTCCAAAAGCAACCACACGTGCTAGCTGTCCAAGCAAGAAGATCAAGGGACATCACGAGTTTATTTGACATACGTAACTCCAACTGTCGGTGTTATCACATCTCCTCTTGATGATCTCCCAGCTTGCTTACTCCATCACTGCTAGTATGGTTCACGTGAAACTGCCTTCCCCACCCCAATGCTCATGTGTTTAAATCCATGGCTCTCTCCAGGTGGCCTTGTTTTGATAAGTTGTGCGATTTTTTTTCTTTTTTCTTATTTTGGTTTTTCGAGACAGGGTTTCTCTGTGTAGCCCTGGCTGTCCTGGAACTCACTCTGCAGACCAGGCTGGCCTCGAACTCAGAAATCCACCTTTAATCCCAGCACTTGGGAGGCAGAGGCAGGCTGATTTCTGAGTTCAAGGCCAGCCTGGTCTACAACATGAGTTCCAGGACAGCCAGGACTATACAGAGAAACCCTGTCTCGAAAAACCAAAAAAAAAAAAAAAAAAAAAAAAAAAAAAAAAAAAAAAAAAAAAAAAAAAAAAAAAAAAAAAAAAAAAGAGAGAGAGAGAGAGAAAGAAAGAAAGAAAGAAAGAAAGAAAGAAAGAAAGAAAGAAAGAAAGGAAGGAAGGAAGGAAGGAAGGAAGGGCTGGAGAGATGGCTGAGCGGTTAAGAGCACCAACTGCTCTTCCAGAGGTCCTGAGTTCAAATCCCAGCAACCACATGGTGGTTCAAAACCATCTGTAATGGGGTTTGATGCCCTCTTCTGCTGTGTCTGAAGACAGTGACAATGTACTCATATACATAAAATAAATCTTTAAAAAATCATTAAGAAGCAAAGAGATTTCTTAATGACAAGCAAGAACATATTTTCAAAGCACAGCTAACAAAGGGCATTATCTCAGGAACTAGTTCTAGGTTTGTTTTATGTGCTTGAGAGAAGTGAACTTCACATTGTTGTACATACAGGCTTGTCTCCAACTCATATGTATGTGCAGCGCTCAGCCTCCCAAATGCTAGGGCTCCAGGCATGTGCCACCAAGACTATACTAGGAACAATTTCATACTACTGGAAGACATAAGGGGCCCACTAAAGGTTTCTCAACGGAAACAACAGTTTTAAAGTCATCCTAGGGGGCTGGAGAGATGGCTCAGGGGTTAAGAGAACTGACTGCTCTTCTAGAAGCTCTGAGTTCAATTATCAGCAAACACATGGTATCTCACAACTGTCTGTAATAGGATATGATGCCCTCTTCTGGTGTGTCTGAAGACAGCTACAGTATACTCACACATTTTTAATAAATAAATAAATAAATAAATAAATAAAGCCATCCTAGACTATTATTACCATTCTATTTTTAAATAAAAATAGAAAACAGAAATATATATAATGGTGATTGTCTTAGTTACTTTTCTATTATTTGACAAACACCACGACTTATTAAAAAGGTCATTTAACTGGTGGGATGGCTCATAGGGTGGAGCAAAGACATGGCAACAGGAACAGATGAGACCTAACTAGATCCATAAGCAGCAGGCAGAAAGAGTAGCTTGGAGACTTTTGAAAACTCGGAGCCCAACCACAGTGACAAGCATCCTTCAATATGGCCACACCTCCTTGTCATTCCCAAACAGTTCTAACAACCAAGAAGCAAGACTTATTGGGGGTTGGGGGAGGTGCCCAGGGATCTTATTCAAATGACCAGAGATATATAACAGCTACCACTTTAAACAAGTGACTAGCAAATATTGACCACAGTGAGATACCCATGGCTAAGAATGTGATAAGCCAGCACAGTGAAAGCTCTGAAGTATTTTTTCCAAGGCTAAGAAGAGAAATCTAAGAAAGAAATGACACATGGAGCCTGTAAGATAGCTCGGCCATTAAAAGTGCTAGCTCTGTATGCCTGACAACCTGAGTTTGACCCCCAAAAGCCACAGAAAGGTGAGGGAAACAACTGATTCCACTGTTTCCTCCTGATCTCTAAACCTCTAACTATACATACATGCATGTGTAGGTAACATCTATATAGACATACAGAGATAGAAACAGGTAGGGAGATGATATATGGATATATGGACAGATAGGTGACAGACAGACAGATGATAGATGGATGCATTGACAGACAATCTTTGAGTCCACTGTGCTGCTTTCATGTACATGATTTCAAGGTTTTGAGTTGTTTATTCTGTTTGGTTTGGTTTGGTTGTTGTTCTTGTTGTTGTACTAGCTAACCCAGTAGGTGTTCATCTGTGGGAGAGAATACTTTTCCTTCTCTCAGAGTCAGTACTTGCCTGTAGGTAGTAGGGCCCTTTGAGAATTCCCCTTCCTGTTAACATGCCTGTCAGTACTGGCATTGTCTGGGTCTTGTTTAGGCAGTCATACTGCTGTGTTATTGTGGTTGCAGCTTGTCATTTCTAGGAGACACAATCTTTTTGGTTTGTAATTTTGTTTGTGGTGCTGGGGTTGAACACGGGGCCTTACACATGCTCTATAACTCCCCTATCTATACCTCCAGGTACAGCTACTGACATGAGAATCCCTCACCCCGAGGAAAGGCAGACTGGCTAGGAGGCGCATTACGAAGCGTGATGTGGTAGAGACAGCACAGGAGATGACTGAGGAGCAGAGGATCTGCCACTTTGGTTTTTTTTTTTTTTTTTTTTGGTTTTTTGAAACAGGGTTTCTCTGTGTAGCCCTGGCTGTCCTGGAACTCACTCTGTAGACCAGGCTGGCCTCAAACTCAGAAATCCGCCTGCCTCTGCCTCCCGAGTGCTGGGATTAGGGTCTGCCACTTGTAAAGGACACCATGAGTGGGTTTGTACTTGACCCTGCAGCCAGGGAACTAGCTTTACGTTGCTTCTATCCAGGATCTTAATCACATGTTCCTTATTCTGCAGCTTGGTGTGGATGAACAGGAAGGATGACCTGGCCATTGTGCCCTGGGGCTCTCCCAAAGGCATCCCACGTACCTGTCTGGAGCTGTCTGGCTGACAGCACTGAGATCAGACATACAGGAACAGCCGCCAGGAGACTGTCCCCAGGACCCCTCAAGGCAGCCCAGTCAGGTTTTGTGCTATGTCTAATAGCACCCAGGGCTATTAGACAGAGAAACCTTGTCTCAAACAACAATAAACCAAACAAAAAAAGGAAATAATTAATATCACCAATAGTTAACATCTAGCAGTTTACTATATATCAGTCAATATTTCCCTAAATGTTTTATATTCATTACATTACTTAAGTCCTACCCCAAATATTTCTCTATAAAAATACTATTACCCACACTTTTCAAATGAAACACCAAGACCATATCCCCCCACAAACAGTGAAGTTTTCAAATACAAACTTTGCTCAATAACATCTGCTCTTAAAGAGCAATTTTATTTCCCAATTCCTAAATATGTGAACAAAAAAACAACAGGAAAAAAATCAAGCAGTCCACAAACTGCATGTGCATACACGCGTGTGCACGCTCGCACGCGCACGCACACACACACCCTTCCTAGAGTTAACAGTTCCATGAAGAGTAAACAACTGCATCACTTCACCTAGATTTTCTTTTAAGACAGGGTCTTACACAGCTCAGGCGGACCTCAAACATGCTCTACAGTCAAGAAAAACCATAGACTTTGAATCCTCCTACCTCCCACCATGCCCTAATTTAATGCTGAGCTGGTATCAACCCTGTGCTTTGTGTATGCTAAGTAAGTACTCTACTAAGAGACCTACATCCCTAATCCTGTAATCTGTACTTTTAAACAGATAAATATAGTATTTTTGAAAGATGGCAAGTGCTGGAAAGATGGCTCAGTCAGTAAAGGGCTTGCTGGGCAAACATGAGACCTGAGTCTGAGCCCACAGACCCATGTGAGAAGCAAAGCATGGCGGCACACTAGGGAGAACACAGAGAGACACCAAGGTCTTGCTGGCCCAAAAACCTAGCCAAGTTGATGAGCCCCATGCTCTATGGGACACCCTGTTTCTTTCTTTTTTTTTTTTTTTTTGAGGGAGGGTCATTGAGGATGACACTAATTGTTGACCTCTGGCCTTCACATGCACATACAATGAACAAACATGCACATAAACCTACATGCACTCGAATTAAAGGTAAACTTGATGAATGCTTTTTAGATTTCTGTTGCAGCTGCCCATACAGTTTCAGAGCAGTAAGAAGAAGGTGTGGAGGGGAGAGAAAGGAAGAGAAGAGAAAGAGAAAGGAAGGGAGGGGAGGGGGAGGGAGAGAAAGGAAAATTGAAAATTATCAACAAAAGTTGTAAACTCTTTTCTCCCAATTTATTTATGGGAAGAGTAACAATTTTAAAAAGTATAACAAGCCAGGGATGGTAGATCACATCTTTAATCTCAATACTCAGGGTACAGAGACAGGTGGATCCCTCCAAGTTCCAGGCCAGCTTGGTCTACATAGCAAGTTCTAAGACAACCAGATCTACATAGTGAGACCCTGTCTCACAAAAGAAGGGGAAAAAGAAGAAGCAGAAAGAAAGAGGGTCAGATTCTTAAGTCAAACCACAGAAACAGAAAAAGAAAGTAACTGTATTATGGTTTTAAATGAACAGCTTTAAAAGTACCAACTAAGCATTAAACATTAACATGTTAAATGCACAGTTAAGACAACCAATGATTGTCCAACGGGATGGACATTTGTTGGACTCTACCTTAGAGACTTACATGCTAGATCATATACATACTCATTTATTTCAATGTTAACCTCTTCTCTATATTTGCTTGCACTTCAAAAGTCTTTCTACTGATCACCGCTAAGACCTTTCAGAATCAGAAGTGTCCCTAAGATGCCATATACTTGACCTATTTCTGTTTCAAACCACTTCTTAATCCTTAAATATGTCAGCTTGTAAATCTAAATGTATTGCTTTATAGACAAAGTCCTTCTTAGGCTTCCCACTACCTAGAGAAGGTCTGAATATGGTGACAGACCCTCCAGGCAACGCCTAACCCTTCCTTAGCTACTCTGAAGGCTCTCTGCTCTAGCAGGGGAATGCTAGGATTGCAGTTCTCATGTGACACCTCTGTGCCCTAATTAATGTAAGCTCCTACATGCAGTGAGCCCCCTAAACACCTCTTTTCCTCTTAACTTAACCAATTCCTTGAGTTCAGACAGTGACTCCAAAGAAACAGCTACGGAAGCCGAGTTAGTCTGAGTAACTCTCCTGCATTCCTGTGCATGCCTCTTAGAAGAAACACTGAACTATCTGTTTATGTGAATTTTGTTTTCTTAAGATTTGTGTATTTTGGGGTCTGGAAAAATAACTTGGTGGTTAAGAGTATCCTGACTGGATTCCTAGTGACTGACACACATGTGGTAAGCAGATACACATGCAGACAAACATCCACACACACAACATAAAAGTATTTATTTAACACTTATTAAATATTTATTTTTGAAGTGTGTGTGTGTGTGTGTGTGTGTGTGTGTGAGTGCACACACTCACCATGTGTGGTAGGGGTGCTTGAGGAGGCCAGAGGATCCAGGAAATTATAAACTACCTAATGTGTGTCCTGAGGATCAAACTCAGGTCCTCTAGAAGAGTAATATATACTATTAGCCACTGATCTTCCTCCAAGCCCTATTTACTTTTATGTGTGTGAATGCTTTGCTTGCATGTGTCTGTGTACCACACGTATGCAGTGCTCAAAGCAGCCAGAAGAGGGCATCAGATCTCTGGAGCTAGAGAGAAAGACAACGGAACCATGTGGATGCTAGGAAGTGAACCAGGGACCACTACATGAGCAGAGTTTGATTTCCAGCATCCATACAGTGCTTCGTGACCATCCTCACCTCCAGTTCCATGAGATCCTACAATCTATCTGACCTCCTTGGGCACCAGGCACATACATGGTGCACATACATATATGTACACAAAACATTCATATATATTAAATAAATAAACCTAAAAAAAATAAATAAAAAAGAGCTGTTGAAGGCCTTTCCATGAATTTGACTGACAGCTGCTTACCTTGCCACCACTGATATTCCTTTTAGTCTAACCAAAGTTCCCTAAATTTTAAGTCCTCTGATATGGTATAAAAAGTTTATAGGAAGATGTTAATATAACCAAAAACATTATCTTAAAAACCATCATGTAAATGCATCTACTTTAAAACCCTGTTATTAGTACTACAGAACTGAAATTCACACCAGTTTCCACAGTCAGTCAATGGAGTCAGCAAAAATGGAATGGGAATTGGGGCCTTAGCAGAACTACCCCAGCAGGTATAATCCAGGGTATTTGAAATAACCTCACTATAACGACTAAAGTATCTGATGCTAACATATTCTCTACACTACTCAGAACAGGCCCTTTATTTTATCAAGAAAAGCAAAAATTCAAGATGTTTTTCATATGAACTGTTTCACAGAGCATTTCTCCAGGTTTATAATAAATCTAGTCCTAAAGTCTTTCCATAGAAACAAGAATGGAATGTGTGCAGCTTATGAAATTGAACCTACTACGCTGATCCTCAGAAACCAGGCAATCTTACTATTTGGCCACCACTATGGCAAAAATAAAACGCAACTGAACAGACATCTAACCTTGAAAGAGTCACCTTTAAAAAACAAACTGTGTCAGCCGGGCGTGGTGGTGCACACCTTTAATCCCAGCACTTGGGAGGCAGAGGCAGGCAGATTTCTGAGGCCAGTCTGGTCTACAAAGTGAGTTCCAGGACAGCCAGGGTACACAGAGAAACCCTGTCTCAAAAAACCAAAACCAAAAAAACCCTTTGTGAAGTCTTTGAAGTATACAGAGGTGCCATCCTTTTTGGGTTCTGTGTTCAATCTCTGTACAGATATGATCAGTGTACATCCTGAACTCTAAATTACAAATGTTGAAGCTAGGTGTAGTGACACTGGCCTTTAATCCCACCACTGGGGGCTGGGGGTAAGGCAGAGGCTGGCAGATCTCTAAATTCAAGGCCAACTTGGTCTACAGAACGTGTTTCAGGGAAGCAAGGGTTTCACAGAGAAACTGTCTTGAAAAACCTGTAGTAGGTGTAGTAGTAGTAGTAGTAGTCATATATAACTTTTGTATTGCCCACTTTGATTTCATAATATAAAATTAACTTTTAGTAATGTAACAAATCTGCATTTAGGATAATGGAAGTGTGCTATTTTGCTTTATACCTATTTTAAAACTAGAAGCCACTCAGCAGCTAATAAATAACAGAAGGGAAAGTCAAGTTCTAAAAGTCCAAATTACACCAAAAGCTAACCTTCTTCTGTAACTCATATGTTCTTTTGGTTTTTAGTTCTGTTAGATCCCCCTGCCTCAGCCCCCACTTCAAGGCTCTTGTGGGTTGTTTCTACTCAGAGTTTAACGTGTTACCATTAAGTTATAAATGGTGATGGAGCTCTTAGAATAAATAATAAACCCCACAGGATTCTAAGAACCTGACCACACCTCCACAGCACCAAGAAGGAAATGAATAATAATGTTTACCTTCACAAAAAGCAGCTAGAATTGATAAGCATCTCATCTATTTCCCAGAGATGAAAGGCAATACGGGAATTTGGCACAGTAACTTCAGTAGAAGACCAATCTTTCAAACAGAATAGATCCTTCTTGAAAATGTTTTGTGGTAACTACAAACAAAATTTTGAGTGGCAGTGGCTGTTCTATTTGTCTGTCGATCATCCTGCCCCAAGAGAGCAAACACTAGATTCCAAGATTTACTATTTTGCCAAGAAACATAATGAACTGTTTTCAGTGACATTTTTATATATGCATATACAAAACTCTGGGCACAAGTATCTCATTTCTGATTACAACTTGGGCATTTTCTCTCAATGTGTGAACCCTGTGGTAATGCAAACACACATTCAAACCTTTATCTAACAGCATTCTCTCTCTCTCCAGACACTTTATAATCTTTAAGTTTTTCTGTGGCTTTTTAAAAGACAGTTTGAGATATCAAAGTTTATAGCTTGAAAGGAACTTCTACGAAGCCAGAGTTAGTAGCACAGACTTTTATCCCAGCACTTGGGAGGAGGCAGGTGGATCTCTGTGACCAGTCTGGTCTACATAGTGAGTTCCAGGACAGCCAGAGCTACACCATGAGACAAGACAGAGAGAGATAGACACAGAGACAGAGAAAGACAGAGAGGAGGAAAGGAGGGACAAATGAACGAGTGCCTATCATTTTGGTTGAGGCTAAATGAAAATTATAGGAAACTGTCCCTGAATGGCTTTCCAGCAGTCATTGCAATAAAGCAGTATATCCCACTAAGGCACTACAGCGTTTTCCTATGAAAACTAGCATTCTGTATTAGTAATCTTATCTGTGGATCTTCACTAAAGATACTTTCCAAGGTAGCCTTTCCAAAACAAACAAACAAACAAACAAACAAAGCTGATGACTAATTTCTAAGTTTCAGTGAAAAACCTACTGGCTTAAAAAATAAACAATTGGAGCTGGAGAGATGGCTCAGTGGGTAAGAGCACTGACTGCTCTTCTGAAGGTCCTGAGTTCAAATCCCAGCAACAACATGGTGGCTCACAACCACCTGTAATGAGACACCCTCTTCTGGCACATCTGAAGCCAGCTACAGTGTACTTATGTGTAATAAATAAATCTTTGGGACGGACAGAGCAGGGACTGAGTGAGCAGGGCCGACCGGAGCGAACAGAAGTCCTAAAAATTCAATTCCCAACAACCACATGAAGGCTTACAACCATCTATACAGCTATAGTGTACTCATATACATAAAATAAATAAATAAATCTTTAAAAAATAAACAATTAAAAATTAACAAAAATAAGAGCTGGGTTGGAAAGATGGCTCAGACAATAACAGTCAGGCTCTCTGCGGAGCCTGACCTGAGTTGGATCCAGGTTGGGGTAGAGGAGAGAACAGATTCCTGTAAGTTACTCGCTTCACATTTTCATGTGACTTTACTCACTTTTCAAAGATGTAAATCATGTCTAGCTAGTGAAGTTCTAACTAACTAGGATTTCCTGATCCTAGCACAAGCTCTCCTCCTAGTTCAGTCTCAGGTAGCTGGACTACCACAGCACTAGGCCTCAGACTTTGAGAGAGATTTTTTTTTTAAGTTTTTATTTTACGTGTAATGGGAATTGGGGCCTTTTGACTGATGCTCTGGATATAGAAATGATGGTTGTACAGCCTGTAAATATACTAAAAGTCACCCCACTGTACACTTTGAAAGAGAATTTTTAGCCAGGTATGACAGTGCATGCTTTAGAAGATGATGTCTGTGAGAGACTGGAGAGGCAGATATAAGAAGACTTCTGTGAGTTCAAAGCCAGCCTGGTCTACATAACGAGTTCCAGGCTAACTACAGTTATATAGTGAGACACTGTCTAAAATAAAAACTACTTAAAATTTTAAAAGCATGAGTTTTAATAAGCATGAATTATGTCTCAAAAAACCTCCCACAACTAGACACATTTTTCTTTAAAAAAACTAAGTATGTATATTTCACAATAAAATTTATATTATCCATCCAAAGAATTGCTGGTTTCAATATACATGGTAAATGTGCTGAAAACAAAATCTTTTACATTTATCATTGAGGTCCAGTAATTAAAGGGTGAAGTAGCAGAAGGAGCCTGCCTGCGTACAAGTGACAGGACAGAGGCAGCACAGCAGAGCAAGGGACAACCAGGTAAGAAAGGTGTGGAAACAACTGTTCACCATGTAGATGAAGACAGGCAGAGCTGAACTGGCCATGGTAGCACACAGTTAATTCCAGCACTCAGGGGGCAGAGGCAGGAGAATAGCTGTGAGTTTGAGGCCAGCCTTGTCTACACAAGAAGCTCTAGGATAGCCAAGGCTACACAGAGAGACCCTATCTCAATGAATGAATGAATGAATGAATGAGTAAATGGTGACATCTCACCATACAGATAAATGATACATCATGTAGATTGCAGAGCTATTATAAAAGGTAAAACAAAGGCTGGAGAGGTGGCTAGGTGATTAAGAGCTTGTGATGTGAAAGACCCAGGTTTGATTCCCATCGCCCACATGGTGGCTCATTACTTTCTTGGGCACCCAACACTCATGTGGTACCTAGTTGCACAAGCAGGCAAAATACACATAAAATAATAAAATAAAATTTAAAATCTTGTAAAAAGGTAAAACAAGAACATTTAGGAAAAGCAAACTCACAACAGAAGATCTTTATTAGTGAGGGTTGGAAATATTTATTAGTGAGGATTGCAAAAGATTCCCTCTTTCTGATTTTTATTGTGTTTCTTTGTTTTGTTGGATAGGGTCTCACTATGTGGCCTGACTGGCCTGAACTCCCTATGTAGACCAAGCTGGTCTTGAACCCATAAACATCTACCTCCCTCTGCCTCCTGAGCGTGAGTACTAACAGACGGCTTTTCATTCTCTAGGCATTAGTAAGAACCTCTGTTGGGAGCTGGAGAGATGGCTCAGTGGTTAAGAGCACACACTGCTCTTCCAGAGGACCTGAGTTCAATTCCCAGCAACCACATGGTGGCTCACAATCATGTGTGATGGGATCTAGTGCTTTCTGGTGTGTCTGTAGACAGCTACATGTGATCACAGCACTTTCTGGAGGCTGAGGATCAAGGTCAAAGGAGCATGGTGGTCTACAGATAGTTCAGGCCAGCCAGCATTACATAGTAAGATATTGTCTTAAAGAAACAAACCCCAAAGAGAATGTATGACAACTGAGTACTTGAGTCAGTCTGAGTTTTTACAAGAGTGTGACAGTGAGGGCCACAAGTGTGAAGACAAGCTGCAGTCAACTCAGGCTATGTGCCTCCTGCTTGCTCTCCCAAGTCTATCCACTTCCTCCAACTCACTGCTGATGCTGGAACATTCCTTACCTTAACCAGAGCATGCTTCCTAACTCATGGTCCTATTTCCAGCATTATCCATCTCTGACCATGTTCTACAGCATAAACAGTAAGCAAACAGACATGTGTGGCTTGACGAGGAAATGTTCCCCCCAAAGCTCTCGTATTTCAACACTGGCCCCCAGTTGGTGGCATCAGAGGAGGGTACAGCACCTCAGGGTGGAGAGCACTGCTAGAGAGAGGGCTCTGGGGATTAAAGCCTCTTCCCACTTCCTGCTTGCTCTGTTTCCTATTTGGGGACATGTGGTAAACCAGCTTCCCAGTTTTCTCTTCATGCTTCCCCAGCCATCATGGACAGCTTGCCCTCTGGAACTAAGCCAAAATAAACTCCTCCATAAGTTACCTTTGGTCATAGTATTTTACCACATGGGGGAAAAAATGTAACTTAGGCTGGAAAGATGTGGCTCAGAGGTTAAGAAAGAGCATTT